>JBBPBX010006818.1:25772-42499 GCA_038048925.1 Garcialebias charrua
AGAGGCTTTGAAAGATCCTCCCTGGTTAGTTGGTCCCTCGCACTGACAAAAGTCCAGTCCAGGCAGCACCACGGACACAAACCGGTCAGAATATGGCTTCAAAATGCAGAAACAAGAGACGAAACGTGGATCCAGGAAGCAGAACCAGTTCAAGGAGGTCCATCTGGGCCAGACATCAAAGAAGTGAAGCACGAGGAGCAACAAACGGGCCGACGAGAAGGACCCAGAACTTTCAGGGTGGAAGAGACGACAGGAGGTGAGCCCTCAGCGGGTCTGTCGGCCATGTTGGTCCCCGCTGCCATCAGCACCATGACACCAAATCAGTCCGGATCTTCTCCACTGGGTTGCATCTTTGCCCAGAAACTGAGATGTCTCCAACAGGCAGAGAAACACATGAGAACAAAACTGAAACCAAACCCCATCTTCCAGTTTCCTCCTGGTCCCAAGATCACATCTGGAGACCAGATGTTTCTGCAGCGAGTCCTGATGGGAACCAGTTAGATCACCACGTCGCTGTAGCTCACGTACTTCGTTTTTGCTGCTGGACCTGCAGAGAAGGAGAGAAGCACAGGTCAGCCTGGCTCTGATTGGCTGCTGAGGTGTTGATGATGATCATTCCTGTTCATAAAAAATAAGCAAATATGAAAGTGCTTCACTATCCAAACCGGAAGAGAAGATCACAACTTAACATTACCCTGCACACCAAATAATGATGAGAAGGGGCGACCCGACGCGTCAAGTATGCGACGCGGAGGGGCACTGACCCTTATCATCAATATATGACGAGTAGGGAGTGAGAATGAGTTGGATGATGATGAGAGGTCAAAGGTCGAGATCAGATTCACCAGAAAGGGAGGTTTACAAAACTTATGTAAACATTCAAATGAGTTCTATTCTTTAAGATCTTCTACAACAACAAGCTTCCACCTGCAGGTTGGTGGATCTGGTCCCAGATCAGGAGACTCACCCCGAGTCATCAGTTCAGATGCCAACGTCTTCTGTCCTAAAGACATGTCCCCTGTAAAGACATGTCCCCTGTAAAGACATGTCCCCTGTAAAGACATGTCCCCTGTAAAGACATGTCCCCTGTAAAGACATGTCCCCTGTAAAGACATGTCCCCTGTAAAGACATGTCCCCTGTAAAGACATGTCCCCTGTAAAATACTGGACCAGCGAGGTCACTTCCTGTTCTTTACATGAGGGTTTATTGTTAAAAAAAATGTAAAAGAGATAAACATTTCAGCAGCACACACCTGTTACATTCCTGTTACACATCTGTTGAACATCTGCTTCACACCTGTTGAACTACTGTTACACACCTGTTGAACTACTGTTACACACCTGTTGCACAACTTTTACACATCTGTTTTACACATGTTACACTCCTGTTACACACCTGTTGCACATCTGTTGGACAACTGTTACACACCTGTTGCATAACTCTTACACATCTGTTGAGCATTTGTCACACACTTGTTACACACCTCTTACAGGTCTGTTGAACATATGCTTCACACCTGTTACACATCTGTTGAACATTTGTTACACACCTGTTACACATCGCTTGCACATCTGTTGCACATTTGTCACACACCTTTTACACACCTCTTACAGGTCTGTTGAACATCTGTTCAACATTTGTTGTACACCAGGGGCCTCATGTACAAAGACTTGCGTGGATTTCCTACTGAAAAGTGACGTACGGTCAAATCCAGAAAAGTGTGTACGCACAAAAAAATCCAGATGTATCAAACTGTGCGTACACCGGAATCCACGCACATTCCTTTTGTACATCACAACCAACGTGGAACTGAGCGCACGTGAGACACCTCCCCTGACACGCCTTCATTTACATATGTTAAACAGATGCAAATTACTTCCTGCATGTGTGAAGGACATGTTTGTTTGATCCCTGCGCGATCAGAAATTATTTCTAGATTCAGGAAAATAATGAATTTAATATAATATGAGTGAGGAAAATAATCCTAAGTAAGAATAGTAATAAAATGTGTTTATCACACAAAGAACGAGTGATTGTGTGTCGGATTTGTGTGTGCGCGCACCCTGCTTTGGTGCGCCAGCTCATCCATTCATTCTGAGTGAAAATATTAACTTTGCGCACGGGTTTATTACCATAATTACTGTAAACACAGAGGAACTTAGATGTTTGGTAGAACATAGATCTTTGTTTATTTAATAGATGATATGAAGAAACGGGTCTGTGCGTCTCAGTGGAGAGTTTTCATGACATGACTGATGTTGGAGTCTCCAAACGCTGCGCGCGCCACATTGTGCGCAATCTGTTTGTCTGTGAAGCCTTTACTCTCCTACAAGTTATATATGGTGTACTTCCACGTGTCATTTTGGAGAAATCTACAATAAACGCAGATCATGAATCACCTCCAGCTGCCGTGGGTGCGCGCGCGCTCCAAAGCGCGACCACTCAGCCTTTGGAATCATATGGATGAGACATTCCATTAAATATGATCAGGCTTTGTGTGTACTGGACTGCCCTGATCGGCCTGCCAGCTCCCTCAGGAAAGCACCTGTGGAACAGTTTGATCGCTGCTTCTGCACGCGTGATGCACGGCTCCTGCATGTGTTGCTCCAGAGCGCAGCAGTGCCAAACTGAAAAATGATTATTTCTGAAAACGGCTGATAAGCCATATCCTAGATCAGAAAATTATATCTGTTTATTAATAAATGCTCTGCGTGTTACACTATTTATTATATTCTCCAGTAAGGCTGAATGAATCCGTTCCTGTTAAATTTATTCTTTGCACAACTTTGCGCGTCCTTTATTTCACTGCGTCATGTGGATGTAATACTTGTTAATCGTGTGTTTGGTGGGAATATTAATCATTTTCACATCATGAACAGTTAATAATAATAATAATAATAATAATAATAATAATAATAATGAATTCAATTTATAACGCACTTTTCATTAATGGAAATCTCAAAGTGCTACAAGGTGCAACAGAATTAAATGTCAATAAAACAAATAATAAAACAATTAAAATCAACAACAGTGTCAGCTATGATCAAAAGTAGAATCATGAGGAGTATAGTATGCTCGGTTGAAAAGAAAGGTCTTCAAGCCGCTCTTAAAGTCAACCACAGATTGTGGGGCTTCAGTTTCTCGAAAGCACCTGTAAGTGTCGCCAAAGGAACAATAACCACAGAAACGTGCGTACGCCAGCAGGGGAGCTGGCGTGGAAATGTACTTGGATGCGCAGATATTCACGTTCATTTCATTTTTGTTACATACGGGGTTTTGCGTGGAAAGTGACGTGCGCAATGTTTTTGTGCGCACGCACGGTTGATACATGAGGCCCCAGGTACACACCTCTTACACTCCTGTTACACGCCTGTTGAACATTTGTTGCACACCTCTTACAGGTCTGATGAACATCTGTTATACACCTGTTACACATCTGTTGAACATTTGTTGCACACCAGTTACACATCGCACATTGCACATTGTCCCACACCTATTACACACCTCTTACAGGTCTGTTGAACATCTGTTATACACCTGTTGCACACCTCTTACACACCTGTTGCACATCTGTTGAACATTTGTTACACACCTGTTACACAACTCTTGCACATCTTTTGAACATCTGTTGCACATCTGTTGCATATCTGTTACACACTTCCCAATGGTGGGTGTGGTGGCACAGTGGTTAGAGACAGTGGGTCTGTGATCGGAAGATCACAGGTTCAAGCCCCGGCATCGACAACATCAAAATGTGGGTGGAAAAAGGTGAAACATCCACACCTGCCTCCACCCTCATTCGCTCCACTCTGGGCCCCTGAGCAAGGCCCCTAACCCCCACCATCTGCTCCCTAAACAGGTCTCTCTTGAAAAGGAGTTCTTGTGGCTCAATGAGACTACCTGGATAAATTAAGGGTAAATAAAATAAAAAATTTGCTACACATCAGTTGACCATCTGTTGCACTTGTTACATATCTGCAGTATTACACATTTGTTACACATCTATTACACATTATCATCAAAAAGATGAGCAGAAAAGATCGACAATGACACGACAATGAGACGAGTTTGTGTTGAAAGCTGCATGTTTGATGTCAGAGCGGAGTTCTTACTGAAATCCTGTTTTTATCAAAGGTCAAAGTCAACTTTATTGTCAGAACTGCAATATGTACAGGACATACACAGGACCGAAATTGCGTTTCTCTCAGTCCCTCGGTGCAACAGTAACCATCTAAACACTAAACACTAAAACATTTAATAAACATAAGCATAAAATAGTAAAAGTGTAACACTGTCCTGAGTTTTTCATAATAGTATAAAAGTATGAAAATTTACACCAACACTGAAACACCAAACACCCCTAAAACACCAAACACCCAATGAACATAAGCATAAAATGAAATAATAAAAGTGTAATACTGTCCTGAGTTTTTGCATAGTAGTATAAAAAGTATAAAAAGTATATCTATAAAATAAACTGAAGAAAATAAACTTATTTGTTTCTTTGTGCTTGTGTTGTTTTCCCAAGACGGTGTTGAGGTCCGGAGTGAGATGGCCACTTCTGGCCCTCGGGCCTTATGTTGCCCCACCTGCTTTAATAAATAATAATTTAATAAATAATAAGAATAATCACTGCAAAATATCACAACATGCTGATGCTGATCTGTTTCTTGTTGTTGCTGTGTTCATCTGTGACCATCTGCTCATACAGACTCGTGTTCGTGCTGCTGTTTGTAAATATGTTTTTCTATTACATTAAGGCTTAGTGTATTTCTAGTTGATGTTTCTCTTAGTTATATCCTAGATGTTATTACTGTTTTTCTCTTGCATTTTGTTGTTGGATGTAACTGGGACCCTGTGTACATAATCTCGTTCCATCACATGTACCACATGCGGTGCAAATGACAATAAAGACTCTCTGACTCTTTCTATCGGCTCGTTTGGATACACGCCGGAATCCATTTCAATTCAGCCACAGACTTTCTTTAGCTTTGAACTGGTTTTAAATCTACGGCAGGTCTTTTGGTTTCTGATTGTAACAGGTTGAATCTGTTCTGGTTCCTTTTGCAGCTTGTTGTTTTTCTGGAGCGCCTCCTGTGGACGGTCCTCTGACCTCCTCGGGCTGCTCGTCCCTCAGGAGGTTGTTGGACCGTCCAGCTGCTGCAGACTTCGTGATGAGTTCAGGAGCGCCACAGTAAAATGTGAGGTCGAGCGGGTCAGAAGTGTCGTTAAAGCAACGGAGAACCTCCGTAAATCTCCAACAGCCGAACAAGCTTCTCCTCATGTAAAAGTTATGAGCTGCTCAGGAGGAAGGTGATAAAGAGCTGGGATTTAACATTCCCTCCACGCAGACCTCCGCCTCCTCCTCCGCATTCAGAAGAACTGGATGGAGGTCAGGACAGAGCAGACCTCTGATACGTTATGAACCGAGCCGGTCAGGACGAGAGAAACACGATTCTGTGATTTGTAGTCCCTCTGATCATTTCAGCTTCTTGTCTTTTATTGTTGCACATGTTCAGAGTGAGGCGTTTTTTGAAGCTCCATGGGTTTTGGACGGTTCCTGCCAGGTGACACACTGACACTTCAAGAGAAGATGGTAAAGAGTCCAGCGTTATGGAGGAACAGAAGATTAGAGGAGCCAACGTCGGCTTTTAGAATTAAATGTATACGTTTTCGATAATTGTTGGAACGGGTGCTGGAGGGTCTGAGGAACTGTGGATCATCAGAACCTTTCAGGCAGGAGGTGTCGGACGGTTCTGCTGCTAAACGATCTCTTTGAGTTGTGATTCTGCGTCTCTGAAAGAGACAACTGTCTCACGAGACGGGACCAGACAAGGTCTTCATTCTACAACCATGAGAAATATATTTTAATTAAAAGATTTTCACTTTGCTGCCTGATCTCCCTGACTTAAAATAAGTTGGAAAAAAAAAAGATATTTTTATAATTTCTCATTTATTTATTTTTGTTTTACTAGTTTTTAATGAAAACATTTTACCAAAGGTCATTAAAATAGATTTAAAAAAAACTGTCAATAGAAATACTAACAGCTGTTAATGTTTCATTTTGGAAAACAAAAATAACTTAAATAAATTAAATCCAGACAGAAGTTCGACTCAAAAAATCTCTCAGGACATTTGAGTGAAACAACTTGGTTTATATTTTATTTTTATTTCTTCTTTTGGCTGCTCCCGTCTTCAGGGGTCGCCACAGTGAACTAACTCGCACGAAGACTTGACGACTACACTGGATGTCCTTCCTGACTCGACCACAGACCACTGAGCTACCACAGCCCTCGGTGTGGAGCAGAGGGCTACGGTCTAGGCACCCAGGGGAGCAGATGGGGGTGGGGGGTTAAGGGCCTTGCTCAAGGGCCCAGAGTGGGGCAAATGAGGGTGGAGGCAGGTGTGGGCGCTTCATCTTTCCCGCCCACATTTTGATATTGTTAGTCTGGAGAGTTGAACCGGCAACCTTCCGATCACAGGTCCACCTTCTCTAACCTCTGCGCCACCACTCCTGTGTTTAATTATACTGAACAAATATTCACTGCCTGGCCCCCAAAAAAGTTGCCACCAAAAAAAAATAAGGTCACACACTAATTTTGGTAAATGGTAAATGGAGCTTATTTATATAGCGTTTTCCAGCCCCCTATGAGGGGCCCCAAAGCACTTCACAATACCAACCATCCACCCATTCATACACACATTCATACACCAGTAGTGGCAGACTGCCATGCAAGGCGCCATCCAGTCCTACCGGGAGCAACTCGGGGTTAACTGTCTTGCCCAGGGACACAACGACACATGGTGTGGGGAACCGGGATTCGAACCTCCAACCTTCCGATCGGGGGACGACTGCCATTACCATTTGAATATTTGCTTGGACCGCCTTTATCTTTGATTACATCATGCATTCTCTGTGTCATTGTTTCGATAAACTTCTACAACATCACAAGATCTATTTCCATCCAGTGCTGCATTAATTTTTCACCAAGATCTTACATTGAGGACTAGACACTAGGCATGATGGGTGCATCACTTCACCTGCCTCTCTTCTTACCGTGATGCACCCATCACTCTGGAACAGGGTCAGTTTGGACTCATCAGACCACATGACCTTCTTCCATTGCTCCAGAGTCCAATCTTTATGCTCCCTAGCAAACTGAAGTCTTTTTTTCAATTAGCCTCACTGATTAGTGGTTTTCTCAAGACTACACATCTGTTCAGTCCCAACCTCTTGAGTTCCTTCACACTGTGTGTGTGGAAATGCTCTTACTTTAGCCCTGAGTGCTACTCTTGTTTTTCTTCCATTTGATTTCACCAAACTTTTAAGTGATCGCCGATTACGATCATTCGGGATTTTTTCCAGACCAGACACATTTCTTCCTGGAAGACGATGGGTCCCCTCTATCCTTCCAGCTTTTAATAATGCGTTGGACAGTTCTTAACCCAGTTTTAGTAGTTTCTTCAATATCCTTAGATGTTTCTCTGCTTGATGCCAATGATTTGACCCTTCTCAAACAGACTGACCTCTCTTCCACGACCACGCCATGTGTCTTTCAACATGGTTGTTTAAGAAATGAGAAGCAACTCATTGCACCAGTTGGGGTCATATAACTTGTTGCAGCCGAAAGATAATCGCCCAGGCAGTAATTATCCAATAGGAGGCTCGTACCTGTTTGCTTAGTAAAATCAAGGTGGCAACTTTCTTTTTGCCAGGCCGTGTATAAACAACATTTTTGTTTTTGCTCCTGATTTTCATGAGCTGAACTCAAAGATCTAAAACTTTTTCTAAGAACAGAAAAAGTTTGATGTGCCTCACAGGTGTGGCACATCAAGATGCTGATTAGACAGCATGATTATTGCACAGGTGACCCTTAGGCCGACCACAATAAAAGGCCACAGATGTTGCAGGTTTGGAGGGAGCGTGCAGTCGGCAGCTGAATTTGGCGATACATCCAACCGGCCTCACAACCGCAGGGGAAGCTGCTCATACAGCTTCAGTGGCCTCTCCGGTCCTGAAGTCTGAGATGTTTGTTTGAACTGAGCTTGTTTCAATATCTTATGATGCGTTAAGTCCTGCAGGTTCTTGTAACAGAAGGTCTCCTTACACTTCTGTAGATGGCAGTTAACCCTCCCTGCCCCTCGTCTGGGACACACAGAAACTGGTGACAATGGTCGAGAACTTGAAGCTGATTCTCCTCAGACTCTCGGTCCAGGAAAATTAAAAGTCTGAATAAATAAAACATTTCATGGATGCATGGTTAAATGGAAATGGTCTACAAATCGCTGAACAGTCTCGCCCCCGCCTATCTCTCTGATTTGATACACCCTTATGTCCCACCACGTGCTTTGAGGTCAGAGGACCGGGTACTTTTAACAGTTCCAGGAACTCGTCTTAAATGCAGAGGTGACAGGACCTTCTCTGTAGCAGGACCAAGACTTTGGAACGAGTTACCTCTGCTCGTCAGACAGGCCCCCTCCCTCTTGGTTTTCAAATCCTGTTTAAAGACTCATTACTATTCTGTTGCTTTCAACACCAGCTGATCTGTGTTTGGTCGTTTTATTTATGATCTGCAATGATTTTATGTCTATTTTTTGTGCTTCATTGTGTGTGTTGCCTGTTGTTTGTTTGTTTGTTCAGCACTTTGGTTGGCCTTGTCACTGTTTAAAGTGCTTTATAAATAAAATGGTATGGAAACAACGATCACAGGCGTCTTTGAGTTTCTTCTTTTTAACGCTTCCTTCAATAAACTCCTGCTCCCTGAAAGAAGCCCGCAGTTCTCCGGGGTTCTGTGGGTACTTACTGTTGGGGTCGCTGTTCTCGCACAGCTCCGTCTTGGCCTCCCCGTTGGGTCGCTCACTCGCCTTGTGGGACAGTCGTGACGTCAGGGTGGCGGCGGTGACCACGGCCTTGAAGGAGCGTTTCCTCTTCTGAACGTTGAGTTCTGGGTGGAAGATGATGACGTAGACTTTGGGCATGTAGAGCATGCCGAGGGCCACGGAGGCGCTCAGGTTCATGGAGACGGTCAGCGTGGTGGTCTGGATGTAGAGCTGAGGAGGAGACAGAGAGGGTCAGACGGTCAGCGTGGTGGTCTGGATGTAGAGCTGAGGGGGAGACAGAGAGGGTCAGACGGTCAGCGACGCGAGAAAAAGCTTCAATTCTCAACAGGAAACACTTTTTATTGCAGGACATCGTCTTCATCAGTGAGAACACCCTCATCCTTGTGTATCTGTGTGTTAGTGAGTCCCTCGGTCTGGGGTGTATCAGCGGCATAAAGTGGGTCAGAACCTCAGAGAACACCGACCGCAATAAGAACCCAAGTCCGGACCGGTTTATGAGCAGGTGAAGGATTGTTGGTTATCATCCTCTGTTTGACACTAACAGCAGCAGCTGCCGAGACATCAAACTTTTATACTCCGTGTGTATCGGCCTCGCATCTGAAGCTGCAGCCTCTGAACCCAATCGAGCACCGGTACCGACCCGACATGAACCCAATCGAGCACCGGTACCGACCCGACATGAACCCAATCGAGCACCGGTACCGACCCGACATGAACACGTAACGAGGCCCGGTCCGGCCGTTGGGCTTCCCAGAGAATGCAGCGCTGCGTCTTTATGTTACGACCCGGCTGTCACCGCCTGATGGATGCTGCCTGTACGACGAGTCACTGAGGGACAGAGGGGGACTGAGAAGATGGAGGAGGAAGAGGGGGAGGAGGAAGAGGGGGAGGACGGGAGAGGAGGAGGGAGGAAGAAGAGGAGGACGGGAGAGGAAGAGGAGGAGGACAGGGGAGGAAGGGGATGGAGAGGAAGAGGGGGAGGACAGGGGAGGAAGTGGAGATGGATAGGGAGGAAGAGGGGGAGGATGGAGGGAGGAAGAGGATGGAGGGAGGAAGAGGATTAGAATGGGAGAGGAAGAGGGGGAGGACGGAGGGAGGAAGAAGAGGAGGACGGGAGAGGAGGAGGACGGAGGGAGGAAGACGAGGAGGACGGGAGAGGAGGAGGACGGAGGGAGGAAGACGAGGAAGACGGGAGAGGAAGAGGGGGAGGACAGGGAGGAAGAGGGAGAGGACAGGGGAGGAAGATGAGGAGGACGGAGGGAGGAAGAAGAGGAAGACGGGAGAGGAAGAGGAGGAGGACAGGGGAGGAGGATGAGGAGGACGGAGGGAGGAAGACGAGGAGGACGGGAGAGGAAGAGGAAGAGGGGGAGGACGGGAAAGGAAGAGGGAGAGGACAGGGGAGGAAGATGAGGAGGACGAAGGGAGGACGGGAGAGGAAGAAGAGGAGGACAGGAGAGGAGGAGGACGGAGGGAGGAAGACGAGGAAGATGGGAGAGGAAGAGGAAGAGGGGGAGGACAGGGAGGAAGAGGGAGAGGACGGGAGGAAGATGAGGAGGACGGAGGGAGGAAGAGGATGGAGGGAGGAAGAGGATTAGAATGGGAGAGGAAGAGGGGGAGGACGGAGGGAGGAAGAAGAGGAGGACGGGAGAGGAGGAGGACGGAGGGAGGAAGACGAGGAAGACGGGAGAGGAAGAGGGGGAGGACAGGGAGGAAGAGGGAGAGGACAGGGGAGGAAGATGAGGACGGAGGGAGGAAGAAGAGGAAGACGGGAGAGGAAGAGGAGGAGGACAGGGGAGGAGGATGAGGAGGACGGAGGGAGGAAGACGAGGAGGACGGGAGAGGAAGAGGAAGAGGGGGAGGACGGGAAAGGAAGAGGGAGAGGACAGGGGAGGAAGATGAGGAGGACGAAGGGAGGACGGGAGAGGAAGAAGAGGAGGACGGGAGAGGAGGAGGACGGAGGGAGGACAGGGAGGAAGAGGGAGAGGACGGGAGGAAGATGAGGAGGACGGAGGGAGGAAGAAGAGGAAGACGGAGAGGAAGAGGAAGAGGGGGAGGACAGGGAGGAAGAGGGAGAGGACAGGGGAGGAAGAAGAGGAAGACGGGAGAGGAAGAGGAGGAAGACGGAGAGGAAGAGGAAGAGGGGGAGGACAGGGAGGAAGAGGGAGAGGACAGGGGAGGAAGAAGAGGAAGACGGGAGAGGAAGAGGAGGAGGACAGGGGAGGAAGATGAGGAGGATGAAGGGAGGACGGGAGAGGAGGAAGAGGAGGACGGGAGAGGAGGAGGATGGAGGGAGGAAGACGAGGAAGATGGGAGAGGAAGAGGAAGAGGGGGAGGACAGGGAGGAAGAGGGAGAGGACAGGGGAGGAAGATGAGGAGGACGAAGGGAGGACGGGAGAGGAAGAAGAGGAGGAGGATGGGGGAGAAAGAGGAGGAGACGAGGGAGATAAAACAGTGGAAGTGGGGGAGGTTTAAAGCAACGAGGACGAATCAAACTGTTCACAAGAAAAACAAGATTTGATAACATGTCTCAGAGGTGTGTGTGTGTGTGTGCGTGTGTGTGTGTGTGTGTGTGTGTGTGTATGTGTGTGTGTGTGTGTGTGATCGTCTCAGGGTGGAAATCTATAAGTGAGTCTTGACTCCAGACAGTGGAGAAGATTAGAAGCAGCATCAGAACCAGGAACAGATAGTCCTGGTCTCCCTGGTTCCTTATCGGACCAGAGGTCAGGTAAGATTTTAGATTGATCTCAGAACTGGATCACGAGCAGGTGAACTGGATCACGAGCAGGTGAAGTGGATCATGAGCAGGTGAAGTGGATCATGAGCAGGTGAAGTGGATCATGAGCAGGTGAAGTGGATCATGAGCAGGTGAAGTGGATCACAAGCAGGTGAAGTGGATCATGAGCAGGTGAAGTGGATCACGAGCAGGTGAAGTGGATCATGAGCAGGTGAAGTGGATCATGAGCAGGTGAAGTGGATCACGAGCAGGTGAAGTGGATCATGAGCAGGTGAAGTGGATCATGAGCAGGTGAAGTGGATCACGAGCAGGTGAAGTGGATCATGAGCAGGTGAAGTGGATCATGAGCAGGTGAAGTGGATCACGAGCAGGTGAAGTGGATCATGAGCAGGTGAAGTGGATCACGAGCAGGTGAAGTGGATCATGAGCAGGTGAAGTGGATCACGAGCAGGTGAAGTGGATCATGAGCAGGTGAAGTGGATCATGAGCAGGTGAAGTGGATCACGAGCAGGTGAAGTGGATCATGAGCAGGTGAAGTGGATCACGAGCAGGTGAAGTGGATCATGAGCAGGTGAAGTGGATCATGAGCAGGTGAAGTGGATCATGAGCAGGTGAAGTGGATCATGAGCAGGTGAAGTGGATCACGAGCAGGTGAAGTGGATCATGAGCAGGTGAAGTGGATCATGAGCAGGTGAAGTGGATCACGAGCAGGTGAAGTGGATCATGAGCAGGTGAAGTGGATCATGAGCAGGTGAAGTGGATCACGAGCAGGTGAAGTGGATCATGAGCAGGTGAAGTGGATCATGAGCAGGTGAAGTGGATCACGAGCAGGTGAAGTGGATCACGAGCAGGTGAAGTGGATCATGAGCAGGTGAAGTGGATCATGAGCAGGTGAAGTGGATCATGAGCAGGTGAAGTGGATCATGAGCAGGTGAAGTGGATCACGAGCAGGTGAAGTGGATCATGAGCAGGTGAAGTGGATCATGAGCAGGTGAAGTGGATCATGAGCAGGTGAAGTGGATCATGAGCAGGTGAAGTGGATCATGAGCAGGTGAAGTGGATCATGAGCAGGTGAAGTGGATCATGAGCAGGTGAAGTGGATCACGAGCAGGTGAAGTGGATCATGAGCAGGTGAAGTGGATCATGAGCAGGTGAAGTGGATCATGAGCAGGTGAAGTGGATCATGAGCAGGTGAAGTGGATCATTTATCTTCTAGAAGATGCTGCTCAGCCTCATCTGGACCACACAACAGAAACTCTGTTTATCATCTGCGCTAAAAGGAAACATTTATTTATTGACCTTCACTCACAGATCTGTTTTCCACCGAGGCCTGAAGGCAGCCTGACATGAGTGTTTTTTATATCTCATCAACTGTGGGAGGAAACCAAAGTACCACGAGAAAACTCACGCAAACACGAGAAGAACATGCAAACTGCACACAGAAAGACTCCCGGTCCAAACCGGGGATTGAACCCAGGACCTTTGAGCAGCGAGGTTACGGTGATAACCACTAAACCACCGCTGCGATGATTTAGCTCTACCATTAAAACATTTGATGACTTCATATTTAAAACCCTTGTTCTGGTTCTGCAGACGTTTGTTCAGATTGTCAAAAGGAACAACAGCAACATCTGGGTCTGTTCAGAACATCCAGCAGCGGAGCAGAGTCTAATAAACCCGTACGGTTTCTGAACCAGTTTCTCTTGCTACTCTTACAGATGTTCAACATCAGGGAGGTCAAGGATGTTCATCACGAACTCCCGTCAGCTGCCCATGAACGTGTGTTTGAGTCATCAGAGAGCGAGGAGCTGATGATCATTGTAAAAACACTGTCCTGTCCAGATGCTCGTGACCGGGCTTCAGTGAAACATCTGTCTAAGCCTGTTGTGACCGTCTGTCCTTGCAAGTAAAACCCAGTGAAACATCTTCTGGTGTCCTCGTGTGGCTTCTTTTTAGTAATCAAGATGAATAGAGAACATTCTGGTCCTTCGAGTGCCAGATCTACTCGGAACCACCAGGCTTGGATCTGAAACCGTGTACGGGGGAGAATTCATTCATTCAACCTTTATTTCGTCAGGTTAATCTCATTGAGCCTCGAGGACTCCAACAGATCTTTAAAACCATTTAGAGAGGTCACGGGGGAGAATTAATCTCCTGAACAGAAAGTCCTCCAGCATGAATTGCACATTTGGGGTGGCCAGGTCCGCTGGTGTTTTCTGGGGGTGACAGGTGTCGAACAGAGAAGATGTGAAAAGGTCACGTTTATTTCTTTTGGTGGATCTGAGCTCGTAGCTTTGTTTGATTTTCTTCAACATGTTGTGTGGGAATGTCGCGAAGGGACTTCCCTATGAGTTTGTGAACCACGGAGGGGCTCCGTTGGGCAGGTAGTTCAGGACTATCATCTGTTTTGGGGGATCTCCAGGCAGGTAGCCGGGGGCTGTCATTTTATCACCAGGGGGTTCGGGGGACCTTGCTGTATTTGTCGAGGACATACAGAATAGCATAAAGGTTCGGGGGACCTTGAGGTGGTCAAGCCAAGTCATCTTTATTTATAGAGCACAGTTAAAACAGATAAACTGCTTTCAAGGTGCTTTACAACAACATCAAAAAGAAATTTAAAAAACAGAAAACTGTAACACACACTAATGCTAATTATGAAATTAACAGCAATAAAATATCATCAAAATGTATAAGAAAAGCATTAAAAAAGAAACACAGAACAAAATACCCTAAGTCAGCTCACCCAATAAACGCGAGAGAGAACAGAGGAGTTTTTAGCATGGATTTGAACAGGTGAAGGGAGGTGGCCTGTCTAATGTTGGGGGGCAGGTTGTTCCAAAGTTTGGGGCCGATGACTGAAAACGCCCGATCTCCTCTGAGCTTCAGTCGTGTTTTTGGAACCGCCAAGAGCATCTGATCGGATGATCTCAGAGCCCGCGGGTGAACATATGGTTCCAGCTGCTCGGAGAGAGGGGAGCGAGGCCATTTAGGTATTTATAAGTCAACAGCAGGATTTTAAAGTCAACTCTAGTTCGCACGGGGAGCCAGTGAAGGGAGGACAGAACTGGTAATGTGATCAGACCTTCGTGTACCGGTTAAAAGCCGAGCTGCTGCATTTTGGACAAGACCGGGTAGTCAGGGACTATTATTTTGCAGGATCAAGGATCTTGAATTAGGCAGGTGTCTGGGGGCTATCATTCTCCCAGAGGTCACAAATGGCTTCATGTGCTTTGTCAGGGACAAAAAAAGAAAACAATAATAAATAAATAATAAATAAACAGGAATAAAATTACTACATTCTTCGTTCTTGAAAGAGGTTCTTAATACTCTGGGTTTTTGTGTCTTAACTTTTTAAAACTCTTTGCCTTGTCTTAGGAACTGTCGATGCTGCTTTTAAATATGCTGTGGTTAGGCCCCTTCTCAGAAAACCTCACCTTGGTCCATTCATTTGATCAGATGTTAGACCTAGTTCTTATTTGCCTTTTTTACATAAAGCTTAGAAAAGTTGTTTTAAAACTGGTCTTAGAACAACATAGAATTTATGAAAAATGTCAGTCTGGATCTAAAACTCATCACAGTATTGAATCAGCCCTGTTAAAAGTCCTTAATGACATCACCATGCCCACGGATGCTAAATGCCCCATTGTTCTGGTGCTGCTGCACTTTAAAGCTGCTTTGACACTGGACTATGCAGTCCTTCTGTCTCATCTTCAACACAACGATGGAATATCTTGTTCAGCTCTCAAGTGATTCACCTCCTACTTGACCAACACAACTTTCTCTGTCATTTTGGGTAATCTGTCTTCCCCTGCGGTGCACCGCAGGTCTCTATTCTCGGTCCTCTCCTCTTCTCTCTCTATATGCTGCCACTTGGATCAGTTATAGCCAGACACCGCTCTTCTCTTCATTTCTATGCAGACGACCTACAAATATATTTGTCTATGAAGCCTAAAAGTACTAACCTCCACACTTTTTTAACTGACTGTATTGCAGGTATTAAAACGTCGCTTCATGAAAATTTTCAGTTTTTCATTGATGGAAAGACAGAGTGTATCTTCTTCAGTGATGATGCTCCCTGTAACTTTGGAGCTCTGACATCTAAATTCACACCTACAGATAAAAACTTGGGGGTGACCTTTGACAAGGATTTAAAGTTTGATAAATAAATAGCCTCTGTACTCAATCAATTATCAGTTACGTGTTTGAACCTTTAACCTTTATTTGTCCTGATCTGAGAAAGGCCGTTCATGCTGTTATCAGCTCGAGTCTTGACTTCAATGTTCTGTGTAGGAATCTCCAGTCCTCCATCAGACGTCTTCAACTGGTCCAAAACTCTGTGGCCCGTCTTTTAACCAACACTCCCAGATGTGAGCACATCACCTGTTTGATTGTCTCTTCATTGGCTTCCAATCCATTTAAATTTGATTTTAAGGTTTTATTGCTCACTTTTAAAGCGACTAATGGTCTCACCCCCACCAATATCCTAAAACTTCTTTATTATTTGTCCCCAAGTCCAATTCAAATGTTGAGGTGAGTGGGCCAGACTGTGGAACCAATGATCTCAGAACTTGACCTGGCTCTTTTAAATCTAATCTTACAACCTTTTTATTCAGGCAGGCTTTTAATGCCTGGCTGTCTGGCAGTTTTTTTTTTTTTTACTTTTCTAGTGTGAAGCACTTTGTTCACCTCTTGGAGGTTGGAGACGGATCTATAGATACATGTTGATTGATGGATTAATTGGTTCATTCAGAACGCCCAGCAGCAGAGTAAAATCAATGCATGGTTCAGTTCTGCAGCACAGTTTAATAAAACCGTACGGTTCTGGCTCAGAGTGAATCTGCTGCAGGTCAGCGTGACGAGCTCTGCACACTTCATTGATGCTCGGCTGAATTTCCATGAAGGAACCGGTGTTCCCTGACCCAAATACCCGCACCGGCACTCAGATGAGTAATGCTGCCTTCCTCCACACATATACATGTGTCAGCTGTGAAATATTAGAATATACATCGGGCTGGAAGTGGAAACTGTTCCCGGCCAGGAGAAAAGGCAGAATATATGGAAGCTTCTACATTTTTTTTCTACAGGGTCTCACTTCAGACAGAAATAGGTTTTTATTCAAGACTACATGTGTATTCTGTCATTTGACCAGGT
>JBBPBX010006818.1:42930-54735 GCA_038048925.1 Garcialebias charrua
TATCAAACTCTGAAGTGTGTTTTTAATCACTGGATGTTCGTTTGGTTGCAGTAAACACTTCATATCATTACTGAAGTACTTTGTATTTCCTTTTCTGCCTGTGACCTATTTTCACTGACTGAGACTCGAGCTGCCGGCCAATCACAGAGCCCCCTCCGGTCCTCAAGCTGACCTCAGGCCCGGTGTCGACTCGTCTAACTTCAACTTGGTAGATGTTCTGATTCTGACTGGACTGCAGCAAAGTTACTCACTTTGAATAAAACAATTGCATATTTGCATCAGTTTCTGCTCTGGAGCATTCAGATATTAACACAACGCCAAGACAGAAAAACATCAGCAATGATCTTAGAGAAGCAACTGTTGCTGCTCATTTTGGTATTTAGTTTTTTTTTTTTTTACCAGTTGGGGACAACACCTTGAGACTCCAAGATCTACCTCACTACCTCCTACAGCTCATCCAAAGAGATGTTCCCAGATCAGCTGTGAGATATGATCTCTGCCAGGGATGCACCGATACCAGATTTTTGAAAACCGAGTACAAGTACAAGTGCTTACATTAAAGTACTTGCCGACACCAAGTACCGATACAAGTACAGTACTAATTAATATTTTTAAAAATCATTCTAATTAACTTAAACTGTTTATTTTCATTAGACACTTCAAACATAAATAAACAAAGTACATTACTACAGTATTGGTAATCTGTAAAGTATGTCCAAACTTGTACAAAAAGTAAAATGTTTTACATTTGAACTCTTACATAGTCAATGAAATGAAATTAAACTGGTATCGGGTCCTGTAGTATCGGCGCCCTTTTATGAGTACAAGTACGAGTAAATGCACATGGTATCGGATCGATACCCGATACTGGTATCGGTATCGGTGCATCCCTAATCTCTGCAGTGAGTTCTGGGTCTCCTCTCAATGGGACTCCACCTTTGAAAGGCATCCAGAGACCGCCTGCAATTACTCCTTTCGATGAGGAGGAGCAGCAGTTCTACTCAACTCTGCCTGGCCACTCTACAGAAGAAGCTCTTTTCAGTTGCTTTGATCCAGGATCCTCTGGTAGTGATCTACACCTCAGGACCACAGACTGGTAAATCCAGAGCCCCAGCTCCTCCTTCACCACATCAGACAGATACAATCCTCATATCATCTCCCTTTCTGTTTGAACCATGAAATCTCTGAGATTCTCAAACTCCTGCAGTCAAAGCATCTCATTCCCAGTCCAGAGCTGGTTTCCAGTTGAGGACAGAGGCCTCAGACTTGCAGACGCTGATTGTCAATCTGGCACCAAACCATTCCAGAACCTGCTGAAGGTCTTGGGTTTGATGAGGTCAACAGGACCACACTGTCTACAAAAAGTGCTGATGTAACCAGAACCCTCTGCTCCTTAGTTGCAGCAGAAATTCTGTCCATAAACATTTTGAACAGAACTGGCAGTCTTGGAGTAGTCCAACATAACAGTAAACCTGTCCAACATGTAACCAGCACTGTAAAACCCTCACTCTGGTTGTTCAGGGACCAAAAGGGCCAAAGAGTAAAGACATCATACTCTCAAAGTACCTCAACAGGACACCATAGAGACGCAGTGGCTCCAAACCAATGAGAACTTACAAAGACTGGTTGAACCTTGAACCCTGAATACAGTGTTCCAGGACCAAAATATAATCTAGATTTTATATCCTGATACACAAATCTTTAACAGGACTCGTTTGTCCTGATGCATGCTCAGTACTCCAGGCAGATTAATCGAAGAAGGTGGACTTTGTGTGCAGACTTTAGAGAAATGTGGATATCCTAACTGGGCCTTCCTGGAAGCAGAGAAGAAACCCAAACAGGACTCCAGCCAGCCATCAGGTGAAAAGAAGGAACCCAGACCCAGACCAGTGGTCATTCCGTATGTTGCGGGAGTTTCAGAGAAACTGAGACGTTTATTTTCTAAACACAACGTCCCAGTGGCTTTTAAACCCCAAAATACATTACGGCAAAGACTGGTTCATCCCAAAGATCCAGTCCCCCGGCACAAACAGAGTAATATTGTGTATGCTGTTCAGTGTCAGGAGGGTGATCAGTCTTACATCGGGGAAACTAAACAGCCACTGGCCAAAAGGATGGCCCAGCACAGAAGATCAACATCATCAGGTCAGGACTCTGCGGTCTACACTCATCTCCAGGTCAGGGGTCACTCGTTCAGGGATGAAGATGTTCACATCCTTGATAGAGAGGAACGATGGTTTGGGAGAGGAGGGAAGGAGGCCATCTTTGGGAAGTAAACCCATCTATCATCAAACAGGGGCGGAGCCTCTGTGTCCAGCTATCCCCCTCTTACAATGCTGTTATTGCTAGTATCACTCAGCCCTCTGTGAATAGAAAACAGCCGTGAGGGCACTAACGATCAGTCGTTAGGCTGATGGTCCTTTATCATGTGAGCAACTAGTTTTGGATGTCACGAGCTAACTGGGTGATCCACTATGAGAAGGTGCTATTTATAACACTGTGAGTTTGTTGCAGCTTCTCCGACTGAAGAAGTCTTTTGGATTTAAGATGAAATGTTTCAACAAAGAAGAATTTGTCCAGAGGACCAAACTTAACCTGGTTGGAGGACTTGTTTGTGTTGTTGTTTGGTGTCAGTGCTCCTCAAACCACCTAATATTTTCATTCAAGTCTCCTGTTCAGTGGATTACAGATGGATTTAAAGATATAGGAACAGAACGATGAGAACTTCCAACATTATAGTCCTGTTTGTTTCTACAGGCGAAGATGAAAGTTTATGAAAGTGTCATCAGCATCGAAGCCTCTTTTCACTGTTCACAATGTCCATCCTGCATCTTGTCTCACAGTTTGAAATAAATCACAAAAATTATGCACCAAGACACGAGGTTCGATCCAGAATCTGGACTTTTGGTGGTGGTACGTCACACAACATAGACAAAATGCATGAAAAAGGCAAACGGTTGTATTTAGAAGTGAGTGGAAGAAGCAGCCCAGTTTGACAGCAGAAACAACTTCTTGACCGTTTTTTTCCCCACAACCACAGTTTCTATTGAATGATTTTTGAAGAACAATTTCTGGTTCTGTTTGGACGTCTTAATGGACAGTAGGTCTTTTACCAGGTGCGTCTCACTGTTTCAGGACTAACAGGGTTCTGTTCAATCCCCCAGTATCCAGAGTGCAAAGCCCAGGTTCCAGAAACATCAGGGATGTTCTAGTTTCAAATGTTGAAACATCTAAACGTTGGTGCTTTTTCTTCGATTGTTACAAAGTGGAGGTTTGAGCCTCAGCTTCATCGACACCCCTCAAGCTTTCAGCAGAAAACCCTGGAGGCTTCGCTTCAAGCGCAGGAATGAAAAGAGTAAACCTTTAAGTGACTTGAAGAACACCTTGCAGGGTGAGGAGGCTGGCGAGGAGCGGGGAGGGAGACGGAGAGCAGCTGGTCTGAGATCAGATCTCTGAATGATGAATGAGAGCAAAAAGAAATGGCTCAGATTTAAAGTGAAAGATTAATGGAGACGACTGAGTGGGGGTGGGGGGGTGATGGGGTTAACAAGCGCGATGGAGGGGAGGGAGAGGACGAGGAGGATTTCTACTGAAGATATTTAAAGTAAAACCTGGAAATTAAACGTTAGGACTTCTCACTGACACTTTCATTTTTATCTTGAACTGGAATTCTGCAGACCTGATCTAGGACCTGAGAGACTACGGTCTGATCCAGGACCTAAGAGGAGGAGGCCTGATCCAGGACCTGAGATATGTAGGTCTGATCCAGGACCTGAGAGATGTAGGTCTGATCCAGGACCTGAGAGATGTAGGTCTGATCCAGGACCTAAGAGGAGAAGGTCTGATCCAGGACCTGAGAGACTACGGTCTGATCCAGGACCTAAGAGGAGGAGGTCTGATCCAGGACCTGAGAGATGTAGGTCTGATCCAGGACCTGAGAGATGTAGGTCTGATCCAGGACCTGAGAGATGTAGGTCTGATCCAGGACCTGAGAGATGTAGGTCTGAGCCAGGACCTAAGAGGAGAAGGTCTGATCCAGGACCTGAGAGACTTAGATCTGATCCAGGACCTGAGAGACAATGGTCTGATCCAGGACCTGGGAGATGTAGGTCTGATCCAGGACCTGAGAGATGTAGGTCTGATCCAGGACCTGAGAGATGTAGGTCTGATCCAGGACCTGAGAGATGTAGGTTTGATCCAGGACCTGAGAGATGTAGGTCTGAGCCAGGACCTAAGAGGAGAAGGTCTGATCCAGGACCTGAGAGACTTAGATCTGATCCAGGACCTGAGAGACAATGGTCTGATCCAGGACCTGGGAGATGGAGGTCTGATCCAGGACCTGGGAGACGGAGGTCTGATCTAGGACCTGGGAGACGGAGGGCTGATCTAGGACCTGGGAGACGGAGGTCTGATCTAGGACCTGGGAGACGGAGGTCTGATCTAGGACCTGGGAGACGGAGGTCTGATCTAGGACCTGGGAGACGGAGGTCTGATCTAGGACCTGGGAGACGGAGGTCTGATCTAGGACCTGGGAGATGGAGGTCTGATCTAGGACCTGGGAGACGGAGGTCTGATCTAGGACCTGGGAGACGGAGGTCTGATCTAGGACCTGGGAGACGGAGGTCTGATCTAGGACCTGGGAGATGGAGGTCTGATCTAGGACCTGGGAGATGGAGGTCTGAGCTAGGACCTGGGAGATGGAGGTCTGATCCTGTCCTGCTGACCTGAGAACAGTTGCTAACTTCACATGATCCACGTCTGAAAACCTAAAACCAGCACGTGTTTCAGCCCAACACTCCGGATCTCACTGGTCAGGTTTGGACCAGGTGGTCTCACAGTGTGAGACCTGGTTTCTGTTTCTGATGAGGCCTGGGCCGTAAACAGAAACAAAATAAATAAATGTGAGCGTGTTGTGATGCTGCAGTTGATCAGCTGATGGGAACTGGACCAGATCCTGGATCTGATGAAACCCAAAGCTTTGTTTCTCTCAGGCTGCAGGTTTATTTGAGGCTCCTGGAGTTTCTAACAGTAGAATGGAAGGCAGAGCTTTCAGGTATCAGGTATCAGGCTCGTCTCTTCCACTTTCTGTCCGTGAGGCTGACACTCTAAGACCAGACTGAAGATGTTCCTGTTTGATAAGAGATGTCCTCATCTCCAGCTCCTTTGATCTGTGGAGTCCCTCAAGGGTCTGTTTTAGGTCCACTGCTTTTTAATCTGTACACGTTGCCTTTGGGGTCCATTTTTAGAATACATAACATTCCTTTTCATTGCTTTGCTGATGATACCCCGTTATATCTTCAGATTGAGTCAGACAGGGTCACTCCACTGGATCCACTTTTGAACTGTCTAAACGACATTAAAGTCTGGTTAAAACTAAATTTTCTAAATTTAAATGAAAACAAAACTGAGGTCATCAGCTTTGGCAAATGTAACACCATTAATGTTCTTGGCCCCTTGGCTTCATACAGCCACTCTAATGTCAGGAATCTGGGAGTTATTTTTGATAGTGCTTTTAAATTAGACAAACAGATAAATTCAGTTGTTAAATCCAGTTTCTTCCAGCTAAGACTCATTGCCAAGGTGAAGTCTTGTCTCTCTTTCAGAGACCTTGAAAAGGTGATTCACGCTTTTATTACCTCTCGTTTGGACTATTGTAATTCACTGTATGTTGGTTTAGACAAATCATCTTTGCATCGTTTACAATCTGTCCAGAACGCAGCAGCTCGTCTTTTAACAGCAACTAAAAAATATGAACACATAACCCCTGTCCTGGCTTCTCTTCACTGGCTCCCTGTCCACTATCGGATTGATTTTAAGATTTTATTGCTTGTTTTTAAAATCTTAAAAGGTCTGGCCCCGTCATATTTATGTGATCTTATCAACATCTACACTCCAGTAAGAGCACTCTGGTCTACCAACCAGTTTCTCTTAGATGTCCCCAGATTCAGAATGAAATCCTGAGGTGATCGGGCTTTTGCGGTAGCTGCTCCAAAGCTGTGGAACAGTTTACCTGAGAATTTAAAGACCGCTCAGACTGTTGACACTTTTAAATCTTTGCTCAAGACTCATCTGGTGTCTATGAGTGCACACCTATTTCTCCAGCTCCCCGGGCGCTTTCGGGCTGCTCACTGCACCACCTGGTAGGTGGTTGGGTTAAATGCAGAGACGAATTTCGTCTGTGTATGGGAAACATACGCAGATGACAGGAAAAGACATTATTATTATTATTATCTGTTTTACTTGGTGTTTGATCCATGCAGAGTCTGAGAACAAATTTTGAGCTTGTTTTATTGTTGTTGTGTATTTATTGTTAATTTTGTTAAGTTTCAGTGGCACTATGCATTTTACTCTTTTATTTTAATTTTTTACTGTAAAGCACTTTGGTCAGCTTCTGCTGTTTTTATGTGCTTTATAAATAAATTGACATTGACATTGGTAAATCCTATAGTTAGGGCTGGTCTGGGTTTCCTGAGGGATCCTTCAGTTTCGTGCTGCAGTGGGTCAGTATCCATCTTTCACAGAAAGAATTAAAAGACGTGAACTGAATAAAAACAGTTAAAAAGGAAAAATACGAGCAGTAAAAATATGAAATGATGCTTCGTGATATTTTAAAGGAATAGGTGTCTCCTCTCAGATGATCTATATTTTCTCTGTTCCAGCTGTTCCAGATGTGAGGATCTCATCTGTTTCCAGCTGTCGGCACATTTCAGCTCATGGATGAACGAGTCAGAGAGGAGCTGCAGCATCGTGCTGCTCTCAACGTGTTTATTCAGCTCTCGCTTGGTTCTGCTTCACTGATCTGAGACAAACACGAGGCAGCTGTTGTGATCCGAAACACGACTCCTACAACGTCTTCATCGTGAAACACGGACCCTCCAACACCGTCTTTACGGTCTGCAGGGGTTGGTTTCTTTCTCCTGCTATCAAACTGAAGGAACTGAACCTCTCCTCTTCCTCCAGGTGTTTGAACTCTGATGTGATGATGGAACCAGGTGACCTCATGAAGTGCACCCAGAGCCCTGTCACTGACCTCGAATCATCTTAAAACACCCCAAACTGACCTAAAGCACAGCAGAGCTGCTGTGGAGTCAACAGGCAGGTTTTTGCAAAAATGTCCAAAAGGTTCTGTAAATAAAACCTTAATACAAAGTAACTGAACTTATAAAGTTTTCTAACATCTCTGTTTCCACAGGAGATGATGTCAAATCAATCTGTGGACAAAATGTCAGCAGGAACAGAAGAAACTAAAGCAGAGTGGCTCAGTGAGTAGAACTGTTGCCTCTCAGCAAGAAGGTCACCAGGTCAAATCACAGCCAGGGACCTTTCTGGGTGAAGTTTGTATGGTCTCTGTGCATGCGTGGGTTTCTTCCGGGTACTCAGGTGTCCTCCCACAGACCAGAAAAATGCATGATAGCATCATTGGCTGGTAACTAAATTTTCCCTGTGATGGACTGAGACCAGTCCAGGTGTCCTTGTGATGGACTGGAGATTAATTTCATTTATTTATTTATTTAAGTTAGGACAATGCATATTAATCAACATAACAGCAGTTAGCATCAATGTAAATATGCCGGAGTTAGCACAATAGCTAATTTTCATCCGTTGTCCTAAGGCAGGTAAGAATAAGAAACGTCCCATGAAACAAAAGAGTGGAGAAAAATACAAACATCACCTATATAGCACATAACACAACATAAAATTACAATAAAAATATGATGCCATAGACAAAGTAATCTACACATGAGTGCACTTCTGATTAGTTTTCAGCCAAAGTTTCAGAGAATTTTTAAAACCAGTGTAGGTGCCACAGTTCCTGATGGAAACTGGCAGTGTGTTCCTTGACTGCGTGCCTCTGATGGACACCACCATTTGGCCAAATTTAGTCCTGCGCCCCTGCACATCACAATCTCCTCTGGTCAGTGCTCTTGTGTTTACTGTACTTGTTTTTTTACTTATAAAATATATTAAAGGAGGAGGAGCAAGTCCATTAAAAACTTTAAAAATCAGTCAGAGTCAGAGTCAGAGTCAGAGTCAGAGAGAATTTATTGTCATTTGCACCGCATGTAGTACATGTGTTGAAAACGAGATTATGTACACAGGGTCCCAGTTACATCCAACAACAAATGCAAGAGAAAAACAATAATAACATCTAGGATTAACTAAGAGAGACATCAGCTAGTAATACACTAAGCCCTAATGTAGTAGAAAAACATCATTATAAACAGCAGCACGAACATGAGCAGATGGTCACAGATGAACGCAGCAACAAGAAACAGATCAGTATCAGTATGATGTGACATTTTGCAGTGTTTATTCTTATTATTTATTTATTCATGAGTCTGACAGCCTCAGGGTAGAAGCTGTTTCTCAGTCTAGTGGTTCTACATTTGATGCTCCTCAACCTCCGTCCCGAGGGGAGTGGTGCAAAGAGTGAGGCAAAAATCAGGCAAAAATCAGGCAAACATCCAAAAAAATCTGATAGCTATTAAAATCCCAAATTTTGTACTTATTTATGATGTTGCAGTAATGATACTGTATTGGCTTTTTTTCAAAAATTTTCAGTGTTTTCTTAAAAAGAGACTTTATGGGCTTCATAACGATCTCTGAAGTGTGAGACCATGTAGTATAACAATAGGCTATATGGCTGAAGATCATGGCATGCATGTAAGCCTTTACTGATTCTGTTGTCAGAGAAGGTCTTATATGTTTGAAGTTTGCCAGATTAAGTTTAATTATATGTGAAATTCTCTTTACATGTTGCTTGAAATTTAGATTGGAATCAAAAATGACTCAGAGGTATTTAAATTGTTCAACCACATCTAATGTCTCGCCATTGACCAACACAGATCTGTCCAGGTGTCCCTGTGATGGACTGAGACCAGTCCAGGTGTCCCTGTGATGGACTGAGACCTGTCCAGGTGTCCCTGTGATGGACTGAGACCAGCAGGCGTCCCTGTGATGGACTGAGACCAGCAGGCGTCCCTGTGATGGACTGAGACCAGCAGGCGTCCCTGTGATGGACTGAGACCTGTCCAGGTGTCCCTATGATGGACTGAGACCAGCAGGCGTCCTTGTGTAATAATAATAATAATAATAATAATAATAATAATAATAATAATAATAATAATGAATTCCATTTATAATGCACTTTTCATTAATAAAAATCTCAAAGTGCTACAAAGTGTAACAAAGCAAAGATCAAAATAAAACAAGTGATAAAATCAAATAAAATCAATAATAATATCGACTAAGATCAAAGATAAAATCATGTGGATGCAGATTAGGCTTGCTTAAAAAATAAATAAAATAAAACAAGTGATAAAATCAAGTAAAATCAATAATGATATCAGCTAAGATCAAAGATAAAATCATGTGGAGGCAGAATAGGCTTGCTTAAAAAGAAAGGTCTTTATGCTGCTTTTAAAGTCAACCAGTGACTGTGGAGCTCTCAGGTCGTCAGGGAGGGAGTTCCACAGGCGGGGGGCAGCCACACAGAATGCTCGGTCTCCCATGGTCCTCAATTTGGTCCGAGGAATATGAAGGAAATTACTGTTCTGTGATCGTAGAGACCGGGTGGATGAATATGGTGCAAGAATGTCCTTTAGATAGTCAGGTGAAGTGCCGTGCAAGCATTGATGGGTAATGAGAGCAGTTTTGTACTGAATTCTGTAGGTGACAGGAAGCCAATGGAGGTTATGGAGAATGGGTGTAATATGTTCAAATTTACGAACTCTCAACAGAATCCTTGCTGCACTGTTTTGAATGTATTGAAGTTTCTGAAGGTTTTTGCCAGGGATACCAATAAACAGGGAGTTGCAGTAGTCGAGCCTGGAGGAGACAAAGGCATGGACGAGTTTCTCAGCATCAGGAAAAGTCAGAGATGGGCGAAGTCTGGAGATGTTTCGAAGATGGAAGAAGCAGGTTTTAAACAGATGCTTAATGTGATTTTCAAATGTAAGATGAGAGTCCATTTTTATTCCAAGATTTGTAACAGAGGTGGAGAGGGGGATGTCTTGACCAGAGAAGGAGATTGTTGTTAAAGTTGATGTTTGTATCTGGTGAGGGGTGCCAATCAATATGGCCTCAGTCTTCGAGCAGTTTAATTGAAGAAAGTTCTGATTCATCCATGCCTTTATTTCCTCCAGGCAGGCAGAGAGAACAGTGAGTGAAGACGGAGATAGGGATGATGATGATGTTCCAGTCCTGATGTAAAGCTGTGTGTCGTCGGCATAGCAGTGAAAAGAAATGTTGAACTGATTAATAATTTGACCTAAAGGCAGCATGTAGAGGGAAAACAGCAGGGGCCCCAGAACTGACCCCTGATGGACTGAGACCTGTCCAGGTGTCCCTGTGATGGACTGGAGACCTGTTCAGGTGTCCCTCACCTCTCACTCAGTGACTGTTAGCTATAAACACCAACAAATCCCACAAACCAGGAAGGAAGATGCAGGTAAAGATGATGGATAGATGGATGATGGATGATAGATGGATGGATGATGATGGATAGATGGATGATGAATGGGCATATGGATGTATTGATAGATGAATGGATGCTGATGGATGAATGATGGATGGATGGAAAAGGACCTGACAGATGGGACCAGATGTCTCATTGTTTAAGGTCCAGTCGACACGTCTCAGACTTTCAGATTTGTTTAGATCAACGTTTCCTCTGATCTCATGATCTAAATATGATTCTCGACTCACACGTTCTATGAAAACCTCTGAGATTCGCTGCAGCTCCATTACTGAGGCAGAACTTTTGATTATTGACTTCTCAAACTACACAGATCATTTTTCTAAAACCTCGTTTCTTTTGATGTGTTAGTAATAAATCTTCATAAGAGCCCGATCAAAGTTTAAAGAAGACAGGATAAGAAGAAAAACTGACGTTTCTTTGTGGAATGCATTTCGCCCAGCACCTAGGATGACTCTCACCTACCACCACACCAAACGTATCTGTCAGTCACAGAGTTGTACCATACCATTTTATTTAAAGAGCACTTAAAACAGCAACAAGGCCAACCAAAGTGCTGTACAAACAAACAAAAATAAGCATGTTTGTGTTTTCTTAGGCTGATTAGCTTTGGCAGCCATCTTGGATTGATACAACCAGTTAAAATTTTTCTGAGAGTAAAAGAAGGCCACTGGTTCATGAGATATTTAGCTAACACACACACACAGAGGTAATTACAGGATCACCCGCCTTCCACCGTAGAAGATAACTGAGTTGTATTTTATTATTGACGTGGGCAGTTCTATATGTGAGGAACAGTTTTATCCTGCCGTGGTCTGAGTTCCTGCACAACCAAGTTTTTACCAAAGATCTAGAAAGTGTTTGTGATTCCAACCAGATGCTCTAATGTAGGACTGTGTCCAAATTTATGTCCACATTTGATCCAGAAGATCAGCCTGTCCTGGGACAAAGTTCTGAGTAAAATGGAACCAGTGGATTTGAGACTGTCTGTGGAATCCTGACTGCCGCCATCTCTGAGCGTTCTTTATTTAACCCTTTGTGAGGAAAAGCCACCTCGGGACACAGGACTCTTCGGGACAAAGGGACGATGGTCAAGCTCAAAACAAGCTTCTACATCATAGTTTCTGAAAAGTTCGGGATATCCTGTCTACACAGACCAACCAGACATGGGAGTTTTTAACTTTCCCGTATCCAAAGAGCATTTCTTTAACACAAAACCTCCCTGTGGGTGGACAGGCGGTGCAAACCCAACAGAAAACCACCGTTTACACAGCGGATTCGGATGTTGTCAGTCCATACAATGGGCGCTATGAACTGTTATCATCCCC
>JBBPBX010006819.1:0-15773 GCA_038048925.1 Garcialebias charrua
ATCCATCCATTATCTTTTACCCACTTCTTCCATTTTGGGTCACGGGGTCACCGGTGCCCATGTCCAGCAATCACTGTGCGAGGGGCGGGGTACACCCTGGACAGGTCGCAAGTCCATCACAGGGACACATAGAGACAAATGAGACAAACAACCATTCACTCTCACTCACACCTAGGGACAATTTAGAGTTACCAATCAGCCTAACATGCATGTTTTTGATCTGTGGGAGGAAACTGGAATATCCGGAGAAAACCCACGCACAGAGAGAACATGCAAACTCCACCCAGAAAGGTCCCCGGACCGGGATTTATTTGACCCAGGGTAACCTGCTCGCTGGGAGGCAGCAGCTCTACCAACTGAGCCACCGTGCTGCCATGGTTTGAGTTGTAACTCTTATGAATATGAACAATACAGTACAGTGAGCAGCTTGTCAAATCTGTGCAGAAAGGTGTCAGAAATATTTGTAATTTAAAACCGCTGTTGGCACAAGATTAACAAAAACATGGTTAGAACTGGTTAAATTTCAAGACTCCCAATGAGCAGTTTTGAATTTACAGACACAAAAGCGAGCACAGACTATTGTTTCCTGAAAGAAGTTTGTATGTAAATTACTATCACGGTGGGGTTGTTACTGTGTTTGAATCCTACGGTTCATGGTTCTGTTTATTGCTTCTTTTCTAATTAAGTCCAGCCTCACGTGTGCATTTCAGCATTGTAATGTCAAGACACACTGCAGGGTTATTGGATGCATTTACCTTAGGTTTGAAAAGGGTTTGTCAGATGCAGGAAGTAATTTAATAATACAGTTTGTAAAGCTTTTATTTGAATTAAGTGTCTTACATCTTAATTGTATATTCTTCAACTTAAACTGCTTACTATGTAGATTCTAAGTAGGTTTGTGAATTTTAGTCATAATAATACAGGGAGCTTTTCTGGGGGCGTTTGTGTGTCTCGTGCTCAGTTTTGCTGCATGACTACAGCAGCTTGGATGACAGGTTGAGTGGTCATGCAGCGTTTTTTGTACAATCGCCACACTCTTTTTACACACCCTGTTTCCAATGCTCACTTGTTTTCTTTGGGTGTTGTAGAAAGGGTATTTGTAAGTTGTCGGTGACTCCCAGGGATTTTCCATCAAGTGATGCTGTTGACGGTTAATGTGGGGTACCTTGACAACTTTGGTCATAAGTTGGTGGCCTTCCCTGCTTTTATTTCAACCGTTTATTAGCTGGAAGAGATTAAAGTGGTGTTATTTACGTGGCAGCTGAGTTCATTGTTTTCATGGGAGCCAGAATGTCTGCCAAAATGTGTATTTCCCCTCAACTCCTGCGCTATTTGAGAGAGAGAGCAAAGCTGTGTCCACGTCAAGACAGTTTTAGACATAATGTGAAAGCATGTTTTTACACTTTTTTCCACCATCTTATTAGTAGTTATGCAGAATCATTTGATGATTTAGGCAGTATTCAAATGTAAGTTTCCATTTCCTTCAGTTTTTGTTTTTCATGTCAGTACTCCGAGTTTGTGTTATGGTAAAGATGTGAACCGTGTTTGTCATATGTTGCTAAAGCTCACAGTTGTTTTCATGTCGTTACAGTTTGAATCATATCGAAAAATCTTCTGTGCTTGTCTGTATTTACGCAATCTGAAATGATTGGTCCTGTTTCAAATAAGTGTTTTGTGAGAAAAAACAACCCAAAGCCACATTCATTTTGTTTCCCGAATTGGTTGTCCAACTCTTAAAGGTGTTTTTTTTTTGTTGCAATCTATTAAATAAAACAAAACAAGCTTGAATCAGGGGATTGACTCACTGGTTGTAGTCTGTGTGGGTAAACAAATATCAAAGTCAACTTTATTGTCAGATCTGCAATATGTACTGTACAGGACATACACAGGACCGAAATTGCGTTTCTCTCAGTCCCTCGGTGCAACAGTAAACATCTAAACATTGAAACACTGAAACATATATGGCAGACTCTGGCATATATGGCAGACTCTGGCAGCATAAAATAAGGGAGGCGATAAGGTGTAAATAAAAATAAAAAAAATAAAATCTGCTAAACTCAAAAGGAAAGACAAAAGGGATGTAAAACATCTGTCCAGAATAAATGTCAAGGATCAAGCAGGACGGTGGAGCGCCACAAAGACAAAATTCAACGTTCAAACACAAGCAGCTTCTGCAAAGCTTGTAAATTTAATAAAATGCTCAAAACGCTAATAAGTCAAGTCTTAATTTATTTTTTAAGCTTCTTATAAATTCCTTCCTAGAAAATGCACATCATTGGTGTTAAAATAAAAAGTGTGAATGTAGAAAAGGTGATGTACACGTCGAGTTGCAGCATCCAAATTCATCTTACTGGTTTTAGTTTTTAGAGAAGCAGGTGAAGTACTGCTCGTTGTCAAGTCTATTTCATTTTAAATTATTTTAAAAATCTATCTGCATACTTTACTTATACTTTAATTTGTATGTGAATATGTATTACTATTAATACATCAAACATACCAAACTTCTCCATCCTGTAATGGCTCTTCCATGGATGTGGCCAATAAAAATAAAAAAATCTATTTTCACTTTTGTTGTTTCTGTAAGTAAACTACCGGAAATGCACATAGAAGTTAGAAATTATTTTCAAAATTTTAACTTAAAGTCGTATTAACCATTGATATGAGAAAAACTTATGTGGGATTGGTTTTTACTTTTATTTTTCTTTCATTTTCTTGCTACTCATTGGACAAAACTAAACTGAAGATTTCACTCTTAAATCCTAGTTTATTCATTTCCAGTCAGTGTATCGGAAAGCAATCCATGAAATAGACTTCAAATTAAGTACAGTATTTGGATAATTTGGAAAATTTAAATAATTCATATCAGTATACAGTGTATCAGCTTGGTGTTTCATTAGCACAGTAATTGGTTATTTTTTGACCAATAAAACATTTGATTTGAGTGCTACAAATGGTCTAAATGATCGTCTTTAGCTCACTGTGACAGATAGATATATTTTATTGTCTCCAAAGCATAAATATTCTCTGTTTACTGTCACTTGTATCAAAAAAATTCACGTTTTCACAGTTTAGAAGCTACAACAGGAGAATTTATTGTAGTGGTAGGCCATTAAAACAGCAGCTAATTAATTTTCTAATTGTCTGAGATCTAATTTAGAGTTTTTATGTTGCCGCTTGGCTCATAATTTTCTATTACTGTATTGGCAGATGTTTCATCTACATGTATATGTTCAGATAATTATTTTTTATTGTCCTAATCTGCCTCATACTTTATGAATTGTTTGATAATTGAAGTATTAAGAGGGGGAATAAAAACCTGAAGAATCTTCAAGCATAAAATGTTGAATATGCCTATTTTGTCTGACTTAAATTTAAATACATTCAATTGACAATAGGGGTGCAGGAAAATAATTGATTTTTAAAAAAGAATCTAGATTCTTAGTCCTGGTGATTCAGAATCGATTCTAAAAGCCCCAAAATCAATAATTTTTTTTTTACATTAAAACCCAAAAGATAAAGAAAATAAAACCATATCTCATAGTATATGAAAGAATACATAAAATGAAAGGTGGCAGAAAGAAGAAGAAATCTTATTTTATCTGCCCCTTTTTTCAAAAACAAAACAAGTTCAAACAATCAATTCAAACAATAATCTTCTATAAGTAACAGAGCAAAAAGCTAACCTAATACTGGTTATTTAAGTTACAGAATTTAATGCATTCCTGTATTATTTGTTCCTATTTTTGGTATAAATATCAAACGATGCAAAAAAATTGATACAATAAGGAACCTAAAATTATTGTTTTAAATAAATGTTCCATTTGTTTACATTGTTGTTTATTCTTTTCAGCTTGTCAGTTACAAAACTGAAACTACATTTATGACCATTTTAATAGAAAAATCGTTTCTGAATCGAAAAAATCGATTCTGAATCGAAAAATCGATTCTGAATCGAAAAATCGATTCTGAATCGAAAAATTGATTATGGATCGAAAAATCGATTATGGATCGAATCGTGACATCAAAAATCGGAATCAAATCGATTCTCCAGACACTGAGGGATTTGCACCCCGAATTGACAACCACGCTGAAAAAAAAATGCAACAAATCACTTAATTTGTACAGATTTAGATACCGGTACCTAATTAACTCTTAAATAGGATGTTGTGATATTTTAAAATTAATTTTAAGACATTTACAGCATTTTGTGGCATTCTGAATTCATTCTTTGAAATTTTTTGGTTTAATTTCTTGCATTGAAGCCTTCCTATTTGGCTGTTTATCTTGATTTTTATGTTTTGTTCACCTGATTTTTCGTGTACCCCTGAAAGGGAGGGTGTGCTGATGGTCAGAGCTCCCCGGCTGCCTGCTGTTGGTGGGGTCTCGGCTTTAGGGGTATTACTGTCACAGAATGAGCCAGGCAGAATGCCAGGCAGAGAGGTGTGTTTGTGTGTGTGAGAACCAGAGAGTGCCAAACAAGGTCATCTCAGTCCTGTCCCGTCTAATCCCCCCCACTCGCTCTCCGCTCACGAGCTGCTCAGTGCCAGGGCCAAATCCCCACATTCTTCAACCCTTCCCTGGACATAAAGTGCCTTTCTGTCCCCCCACCTCTTGTTCCCCTTCTGTAGTCGGCCTCCACAGCCTCTTCACTTCCATAATCACAGTGTCATTTGCGCGGTCTCTCTCATTGTTCATGGCTGGCAGAAGTAGCCCAATAATGTAGTCCTTTTCTGGACAAATCTTTTGAGGTCGGTCGGCTCGGGCATCAAATTACTCTCATTTTACTGGGAGCGTCCAAACACCAGAGCAGCTTTGCATCCATTTAGGCCCTCTCCTCTTTAGCACTGTTTCCTCACACTTGAACAGAATATTAATTCTTTAAGATGGAATTCATAGATTATAAATTGTCCATAGGCAAATTACAGTCCTGATGTTATTTTAAGTTTGTTTCCTGCCTGGTATTCCTGTGCCATGTTTCAGCCTTACCAGGAGGAGGTAGTCATTTTCTTTACCAGTTAGGGGTGCACCAATCGCAGTTTTCTGGCCGATCACCGATTTCTAAATACAGGTAGTCCCCGATTTACGAGCGAGATCCGTCACAACGAGGCGCTCGTAAACCGGAAATCTCGTAATTTGGAACGGCCGCCATTTCGCTCGTAAATCCGGAAATCCGCTCGTAAATTGGAACGGTTTTCGCTAGCGCACCTAAAAACACTCTATTTTCATCTAAAAACTACTTTTGAGTGCATAAAAATGATCGGAAACGTGTGTTTATATGCTTAACTTGCTAACTGAAGTGAAAAAACACATGAAAACTCAGTATTTTTTTCGTTTTTTCCAAAAATGTGCAGCTCGTAAGTCTGGAACCTCGCAGATCAGAGCGCTCGTAAATCGGGGACTACCTGTATATATATATATACTGTATATATATATATATATATACTGTCCGGGCCAAGAGTTTGACACATGTGGTCTAGTGGCAGGGCTTTTGACTACGGATCCGAAGGTCGCGGGTTCGCGCCCCGGCCACTACCCAGCTTGGGGTGTCTATGAGTGCACACCTATTTCTCCAGCTCCCCGGGCGCTTTCGGGCTGCTCACTGCACCACCTGGTAGGTGGTTGGGTTAAATGCAGAGACGAATTTCGTCTGTGTATGGGAACATATGCAGATGACAGGAATAGACATTATTATTATTATTATTATTTTCCAATGTTATTTTATTGAAAAACATACCCTTGAAAAATATCCTAGAAACAATACAAACTTGTTTTAACTGGCCATGAGGTAGTGCTCTGAAATATAAATGAAGTTCAGACAATTGTTGTTCAAACAAACAAAAACAAAAAAACGGTTAAATCGGTTTCTCATGCGTTGGCCGATTTCCCAAAATTAAGGAAATCGGGGCTGATTTATCAGTGCACCCCTATTACCAATCAGTGCGGTTTCATTCTCCAAATCCTTATAATTTATTAATGTAAAATAAGCTGTTTGATAAGGTTTCATCTTCAGACTTTTCGTTTGTTTAAAAGATGGGGTTTCCTCCTTCTTATAAAAAACAAAACACTTTAAACAGTAGGGCTGAACGATTTTGGAAAATAATCTACCGTAATTGCATTTTTTTTTTCTATAAATTGCAATTGCGATTTAAAACGCAATTATTTTTTAAATATCTTCTCAAGTATTTTTCAACAAACAGAAGCAATAAATCAATCTGTTTTATAATAAACAATGTCAGATTTATTTAAAGCAGAGATTACAATAAAGCAAACAAATCTATGCCTTTTCTTTTCACCATTTCTATTTTTTCTTGTTTCATAAACATAATAGTAAACATGTTAAGTGAACTTCCTAACTACTGTCTGAACTTCACATGACAGTTAATAAATAAATGTAAAAAATTAGATATAAAAAAAATTACTGTTTGAAGTTCAAACAGTTCGGTCAGTGATCCCTGTCGGCTGATACTTTGCTTACTTGAAGTTGAAGCACTGGTTGTTGTCATTCTAGCCATGCAACCATCGTAAATGTCTTTGTGGTGTTTTTTTTTTAAGTGTTGATAAAGATTTGTGTCACGTGACCAGTCAAATTGCAGCCTTCGCGATTAGAAAATCTCATTTTATCATATTGCGATATTATTGCAAATGCAATTAATTGTTCAGCCCTATTAAACAGTTTGACTTTTTTTTCCCCAAGAACTAAAAAATAATTGATCAAAACAGATGTAACCTACTGGGTTTTCTTGTTAAATAAAGTTTGAATGTACTCAATAACACAAAAATAATCTGTAACGTTACATGATGTTTGATAAATCTGCCATATTTTTCATAGAACATTTAATTTAAAGTAGTTGACTCATAAGTTTTTGATTTATTTTGTATAAACTCAGTTTCTTTATCAGAAAAAATCTGTTTTTTTTCTTGTGTAGGTAACACCATTTCTGCTTTGTGCACATGTTTTTCCATGTTTATGTCCTGATGGGAACAATACACAGCATTTAGTGTAACCATATTTATCTGTTCCTTTTCAGTGCACAGTGCAGGTGAAACTAGAGTTGGGCCACAGGGCTCAGCTGAAGAAGAAAGTAACATCAGAAGGCTTCACACATGACTGGATGGTGTTTGTCCGAGGGCCTGAGACCGGTGACATCCAGCACTTTGTAGATAAAGTTGTCTTCCGCCTGCATGAGAGCTTCCCCAAACCCAAGAGAGGTAGGTCAGAATCAAGACAATTGTGAACAGTGCAAGAAGACTTTTAATCTTTGAAATAAATACTGATTAAACTTTATTTTCCTTGTTTCACTGTAGATCTCAATGTTTTGAACAATAAGTTTGATTAAGTGTCACAAGAATAAACCACAAGTTTTATTTTTATTAAACTAGACATATTAACTTTGTTTCCCAAAGGTTGATGGTTTTAGCTGAATTATAATAGCCATCAGACCAAACTACAGTAAATATGACCGCAGCAGAAGTGAGAGGTAGTCTCAGAAGGATCAACCCTCATAAAGCTACGGGCCCAGACAACATCCCAGGGAAAGTTCTGAAGGAATGTGCGGACCAGCTCTGTGAGGTGCTGGCTGACATCTTCACCACCTCACTTTCACTGGAGTCAGTTCCCACCTGCCTGAAGACTGCCACCATCATCCCAGTCCCAAAAAGCTCCACAGTGACTGGTCTGAATGACTATAGACCGGTGGCTCTCACCCCGATAGTCGCTAAATGTTTTGAGAAACTGGTCATGTCCCACATCAAGACAGCCGTCAACATCAGCGAGGACCCTCATCAATATGCATACCGTGAGAACCGATCAACAGAGGACGCCATCTCCTCTGTGGTCCACACTGCTCTCACCCACCTGGATCAGAAGGACTCATACGTGCGTCTGCTCTTTGTGGACTTCACATCTGCCTTCAACACCATGATCCCCCAAACTCTGATAGACAAACTATCCACACTTGGACTAAGCCCCTCTATTTGTAACTGGGTCTTAGACTTCTTAACAAACAGACCACAGTCCGTGAAGATCCACAACTTCTCCTCTTCCACCATCACCCTCAGCACTGGCTCTCCTCAAGGATGTGTGCTGAGCCCTCTTCTGTTCACTCTGCTCACATATGATTGTACAGCCACACTTCCAGGCTGTCATATTGTTAAGTTTGCAGATGATACAGCTGTGGTGGGATGCATCACAGATAATGATGAATCCAGCTACAGACAGGAGGTGGAACATCTGGAGAGCTGGTGCAAAGAGAACAACCTTCACATGAATGTGAAGAAGACGAAGGAGATGATTGTGGACTTCAGAAGGAACAAACACACCCACACCCCACTGTATATAGGTGGATCTGCGGTGGAGGTGGTCTCCAGCTACAAATACCTGGGTGTACACTTGAATGATAACCTCAGCTGGAGCAATAACACCACCAGCCTGATCAAGAAAGGTCATCAGAGACTCTACTTCCTCAGACGGCTGAGACGAGCCGGTCTGAGAAGCTCAGTCCTCACCTCGTTCTACAGGTGTGCAGTGGAGAGCGTCCTGTGCTCCAGCATCAACGTGTGGCATGGAGGCTGCACAGTTGCAGAGAGGAAAGCTCTACAAAGAGTGGTGAAGGCTGCACAGAAGTCTGTGGGAGTCAGTCTCCCCACCATCACAGACATCTACACCTCCAGATGCAGAAAAAGAGCCACCTGCATCATGAAAGACCTCACTCACCCAGCACACTCACTCTTTGCACCACTCCCCTCGGGACGGAGGTTGAGGAGCATCAAATGTAGAACCACTAGACTGAGGAACAGCTTCTACCCTGAGGCTGTCAGACTCATGAATAAATAAATAATAAGAATAAACACTGCAAAATGTCACATCATGCTGATACTGATCTGTTTCTTGTTGCTGCGTTCATCTGTGACTATCTGCGTTCATCTGTGACCATCTGCTCATGTTCGTGCTGCTGTTTATAATGATGTTTTTCTACTACATTAGGGCTTAGTGTATTACTAGCTGATGTCTCTCTTAGTTAATCCTAGATGTTATTATTGTTTTTCTCTTGCATTTGTTGTTGGATGTAACTGGGACCCTGTGTACATAATCTCGTTTTCAACACATGTACTACATGCGGTGCAAATGACAATAAATTCTCTCTGACTCTGATATAGATTGATGAAAATAACATTGAGTATATTTGATTACAATTTAGATCAAATAGCTGTCATTACTTTGCTCAACAGCCAGGAATAAAGGGTGAAACGTGGGTCACAGGCATGCATTTATAAAAAAGTATTGTACATCACCGAAGGCATGAACGTAACTGGAAATGTATAATAACAACCTTAAGATGTGGTCAGTATACTGTACAGTACTGTAGTTGTTTATGGCAATGCTCATGTGTGAAGAATGCCACAAATCAAGCCAAAGAGGAGCTAATAGGACTGAGGAGAGGCAGGACTTTAGAGCTGGCAGACATGCTGTGTTCAGATGTCTCCAAAAGGTTAAAGTGTGCCTCCTACTGTTACAGCAAAGAAGATAGATTATATAGATATTAATATGGAAGCAGACCATCTCATGGGGTAATTTTCTAAGTCTCTTAATTGTAAAAAATATATAAAATTAAAAAAATCTCATGTTACATTGCATTTTACAACTGATACCACCTGCTGCTCTGAAAGGCTAGCCTAGCCATCATCCCCAACACATTGTTTTAAGCGCTGACAGACTGCAACATCTTTATCTTAAGTATTATAGAAAATGAAGCTGTTTAAGCTGTTTGATTATAATGTTAGTTCAACAAGTTTTGCCTTTGACATGTGTCTTTCTGCAGTATGCAAGGAGCCTCCATACAAAGTAGAGGAATCGGGCTACGCAGGCTTCCTCATGCCTATTGAAGTATACTTCAAGAACAGGGTGAGAACATCTGCTGCACAAAACAGAAACCCTGTTCCTTTAATCTTTTTTTTTTGTCTGGATGTTTACATTATGTCTAGTGTTTGAACTGAAGAAGAGACATTTATTTTGGCCCTACAGGCTGAATTAAGGGAGAGAATCATCACTTTTACCCAGACGGCTTTTTAATCTTCTCAGGTGTACAGAAATTGTGTTTTGTAGACATTGAAGGCAAAACTTTTAGCTGCAGCCACTGTGATTAAAATTTAACAGTTCTTGTTGTGGATCCAGATCAGAAAGATTTTTCCAGTGTCATCATGTCTGCTGAAGTTTTCTTTTTTTTTACCCTGATTTAAAGATATACAGCACACACTGCCAAGCTTCAGCTCACAGTTCTTTGTGAATCACCATGTTGGAGGAAACTTAACTGTTTATGCCAGTCAAAGTGTGTTATCTTGATCAGTTTTGTAGATGCAACAAAATCTGTGAGAACATTGTGATTTTGTGACAAACTGGTAAGAGCAAAGTGTATAAAGACTAAATTGAATATAGCTTTTATTTGTTAAGGTGTCTGTTACTGTACGTGTCAACACCTTTTACTGGTTTGTTCTTTGAGTTTTTAGGAGCATTTTTTATGCCTGAATCACTCATAGATCAGATATATAAGGTTTAACAAACACAACAAACCAATATTTTGTTCAGTCCAGTATCTGACTACTGTATTTAGAAGTGGGAAAAGCCACTAAAGTAAGAAATGATCTTTGGAAGGCCTTTTGAAGTATTCTCCAAGAGCTCTTTAAAAGTTACAAGAAAGTCTGGCCTTTTGGAAGAATAATCAAAAATAAGGGGAGACTGAAGAGTACAGCACTTTTTTTTTATATCTACATCTGGCAAAACAAAAATCAAACTTGCTACAAAGTCTGTTTTTAATTTCCTACAATTTTTGAGAAGCACACTTCTCTCAGGTTCATTGAAAGTGCAATGGTTCCTTATTTTATTTTAGTTTAAATTCTTGACTGTCTTTTTGACTCTGTCTTGCCTCTTTATATTTTGCTTTGAAGGACTTGAAGTTATAATCCTTTAAAACAGCCTTGAGCAACAGCACACATTATGCACTTTGGACGGCATCCAGAACCGGCCCTTTTACCCTTTTAAGAGCACTTAGCTTCTTCACAATTGCTGGGTTTCAGATGACGTAGCAGTGACGTCACAGAATGCAGATGCGGGGCAAGAAGTAAACGCAGCCGTTTCCTTCTGTTGCTGATTCAGCATCTACATGCCTAAATTCTGTGCCGTTTACGGTTGTTGCAACCGCTCTAATCGAGAGATAGATAAAAGTTATTTTCGTGTTCCGAAAGTAGTATGCTACAAGGGGATTAATTTAAAAAAACTTACAGAAAAAAGACGACAAACGTGGATTACAACCTACGGCTAAAAACAGGAGGTGCAGAAACTGACGAGAGTCTGCAGCGACCACTTTGTTACAGGTAAGGGTCGTATCGTTTAAATCATATTTTCAGATATTTTATTGGACAGTAACTAGAAAGACAGGTAAGATATGTTATGCCCTAGCTTGTGTAGTGGTTCAACACTTGGTTGTTCCCAGAAAAAATCCGATTAGAATGCTAATGTTGTTAGCGGTTAGCTTAGTGCTAGGAAAGGCATTTACGTGTTTTACTTTAAAGTGGTGTCTTATATTTAGGTTGTCCGAGTGCAGCAGGTGATGTACATTCCCAAGACTGGGCCCCCACTGTTAACCTGGGGTACCAAAGAAGTAACGAGTGGCCACAAACAGAAGCATCCCTCCGGCGCAGGGAAAGAGCTAAGGCCTGGAAGCTTCTCTGCACTGAGGAGGCCAACAGTCTGGAAGATGAGCTCTGTGAAGAAAGCTTACCAGCCCCTGAAAATGAACGATTCAAAGGTAAAATAATAATAAATAAAAATACTATTTATTTATTTATAGAATTTCTGAACGTAATTTTTAATAATTAAATATTTGCAGATGCAGAATGCCAGACGGATCTAAGCATGGTTGACCTCACAAAGCTGGAGGATGCAGTGAAAGGCTACACAACTGAGATCTGCGACCTTAAGGAAAAAGTCTCAGTGACTAAATTTACTCCTGAAACCTTCCAGAACAACGATAAAACAAAGTTTTATACGGGACTGCCCAACTTTTTAGTTTTGATGCAAATTTTTCAGCTCTGTGAACCTTATACATCAGCATGTCATCACTGTCAGCACTCTCCAAATTTGAGCAATTTATTATGATACTTATGCATCTCAGATTACATCTGCAGCTTCAAGACCTTGCCTATAGATTTAATGTGTCAAAAGCCACTGTGTCTCGAATTTGTTTTAGAACGATTCATGTTCTCCATGAAAGATTACAATTCTTAATAGTGGCCTGAGCGACAAGTAATTCAATCAACTATATTTATATAAATATTTTAAGTTTAAATGATTATACATGTATTTATCATTTAAAGTAAATCAAAAGTAAATTAAATCACTAATACTGTTACAGACCATATTTGTACATGTTAATTGTTCATGAAGACAAAAAAAAATTTACCCAATAAGGTTGAATATTTTTAATTTATTCAATGAACTCCATAACCAATCTTTGTGAATATTGGTCAGTTAAAATGACATGAGTTTTGCTATTGAAATAAAAACATTTTTCTGAAGTAGACTCATTTTGCAACATTTGTGACATATGACATTTGTATGTGCTGTTATTTAACATATTAGAACACCTTTGAAATTCACAAGCTAATCTCATATTGATTTAAATATATCATTTGATTTAACATACTTAACTTTTCAATTAAGATTATTGTAAATAAAAAACAGCTGTCATGACATGTAACAACATCACATGACCCTTCTGCAGAGTGCTTGCTACAGGTGTAGCTGAAACATGTTATGGTAGTGACAAATGTTTTTGGGGAAAAAAAGAGCAACTGTTTAAATTTGTATAAACTTTTCAAACTCCTTTCATCAACTACTCCAAATAACATTCTTGATTCTTAGATTGGTTAGTCACGTGTGGATTTCTGTCCCAGGATTTCAGGTAGGATGCAATGTGTAAAATAGTGCTGAATTTTGGGAACTGCTGTTTCCCACAGCTGGTCATCTGGCAGAATTCTTTCCACATAAATATCATTTTCACTCCATACTACAAAATCACAATATTGTACATCCACAATGTGAATCTGATCCTGGAGCTGATGGTAATAAGGATGGTTCCTATCCAGTTGTACAGAATCTCCAACCTTGACGAGACGACGAGACAAAAACCAGGCTGTCCAGCACACATCCTCAGACCGACTTCATGCTGTTTGCTCTGTGGGCACTGAAGGACAAGACAATGAAACTTAGACATAAAAAATAAATACGGTAGTCTCCAAAACATTTCAATATGATACGTTTTTAAAGATTGTGTTTCACTCATTTCACTATCCAACACCAATGTTAGAAAATGAGACTATATTTATGTCTCTGTCAACCAGGTGTGTTCCACAGGTAAGAATGTATTAATCTGGACTAAGTTTTAAAAGGTGATGGAAAGGTCACACATTTTTTAACTGGAAACAAGGCAACATCCCACAAACTGCAAGACCATCCCCAAAACTACGGCTACATGCTGTGAAATATGCAAACAACAAAGATTTGAGTAAAAAATTATAGTTGTAACATTCATACTGTGAGGTGCGCAAAGTCTGCAGTGCAGTACCCTAATGCATGCTCAATAATCCAGGTAGAAAAATCTAAAAAAGCTAAGTCTGCAGTGCAGTAGTCCAAACCTTTTGAGAAATAAATTTTACCTTGATTTCACACACCCTGGCTCCATGACAGTCACATGAAACGACTCCATCTGGTGAGGCTCCCATGTATGGCCACCTTGAGTTTAACCAGCTAGTATCTGAAGTTACAAAGAAGATACGATCACCTTGATGATACTGTATTATCAAAACAAAAAAAATCATAATATTTTCAGTACATTAACTTACCTTTTTAATGGAGTTACTGTAGATCTCTGACCTACAGTGTAGAAATGCATATGACTCAACGTTAACACATACAACTCCAGCACGAATTTGGCTTTACAGAAGCTAAATATATTATTTTTAAGTAGATCCACGCACATAGAAATAACAGGGGGCTAACTAAACTTGTTGTTAGCATTAGCGATAGCGTAGTTAGCATAGGCTAATTACTAAATAAATAATACATCTCACTACTCACCCGGGCAGAAACAAGTCGACAACCATTTAAAGCTTCTTTTGATCCTAAATGGTTAACCCAAAACTCGTCCTCGCCAGTTTATTTAGGGCTTTGGCATACTTGCTGTAATCCATTCTGCTGTGTTTTGAACTGGGGAAAATCACTTCCTGCCCCGCATCTGAATTTCGCGCCACTTCCGGGTCACGTGATTGCAACCCAGCAATAGACAGATCTGTCACTGGAAGATCAAGATGGCACTTAAAGGTGCATATCATCAGTCCATCATCACACTTTCAGAAAAACATTTAGTTTATGAAATCTTGGTTGTAATTTCTGGTTTGAGCTTTATTTTTTTCTGCTGCCACAACAGTTTCTCTCAGGAAAGCTTCTTATCAAAGTGTCGACTCGAGAGGCTTTTGTCTGTTTTATTGACCCCTCTGGTTGATAGTGGATTCATTCAGCTTCTGTCTGTTGTGAAACGTACGAATATTGAGAGCAGCCGTGCAGAAAGACAATGCAAGTTTATTCATAAAGTCTGTTTAAACTTGTATATTTACTATTTTTGTCAGGAGGAGCCAAAAAAAGTTTGTTTCAACTATGACCTGTTCCTTAATTTGGAGGGCAACCCACCTGTTAACCACCTGCGCTGTGAGAAGCTCACCTTCAACAACCCCACCATAGATTTCAGGAGAAAGCTCATCAAGGCTGGAGGGGTGAGGCTGCCTAATTCACTGTCACAGTTTGACTAACCCAAAGTTAAACATATAGAGACTAAATGGTGTATTTTATAAAGACTAAAACCTAAAATTACTGGGTTGTCTTAGATATTTCAGTCCCTCCAGAAAGTTGCATTTTTAATAAAAAAAAAAAAAAATTGTTTGTAAATTTGACCAATCATCTTAGCCTCCTGCCCATTTTCACTTGTTGGATTTTGAGTCTACAAGATACCGTAATTTCCGTACTATTGAGCGCACTCGAATATAAGCCACTCCCACAAAAAATAAACAACCAAAAAATGTTGAACAATTTGTACAAATAATTGTATATACAGTAAGCCGCGGGTGTCCACATTGTAACATGAGATATTTTCTAGAAATTTCTTTAAAAAACTTTTAATTAAATACCTAGCAGTAACGTATGCAAATACGTACAGTAATTTATTTTATTTTTTTCTGAAAATTGCCTGTAACACAGCTGGTTAAAGAAAAACGAAACAAAACCGTAGACTACCAGGAAGTCATTGATCGCTATCTTCACCTTCCTCCTGTGCACTGTGCAGGAGGAAGGTGAAGATAGCGGGAAGGGGAGGAGAGAACCTCACTGTGACCTGTTGAGTAATTTCATTGGTCAGATTTTTTAATTTGTTAATTTAACCTTTATTTATGGTAAATGGTAAATGGAGCTTACTTATATAGCGCTTTCCAGCCCCCTATGAGGGGCCCCAAAGCTCTTCACAGTACCAACCATCCACCCATTCATACACACATTCATACACCGGTAGCGGTAGACTGCCATGCAAGGCGCTGCCTGTCCTACCGGGAGCAACTCTGGGTTAAGTGTCTTGCCCAGGGACACAACGAGGTATGCCGTGACCGGGGATCGAACCCGAGACCTTCTGGTCCTGAGCCGGCTGCCCTGCCTCTACACCATCTCGGCCCCGATA
>JBBPBX010006819.1:39294-50854 GCA_038048925.1 Garcialebias charrua
TACATTTTATTTTTCTACAAGTGCTTTTTGTGTATCGATTCCCAGACGAGATGACCTGTGAGCTTTGAATGTATATTGCTTTCACTTTTCTACGGCTAGCAACAGCCCCGATCTAGTGCCTTTTTCCTGCAACTCGCAGCATAAATGGGGGTTATGTGTTCTGTTAGTCTTGCTCACACAGATTAAAGACCACCCCCCCTCCCCATAATACCCCTCCTGGGGATAAAAGTGTTAATTGGGATGCCTGAATATCCAGTATTGTCTTAATAGCTTCCATTCCCGCTTCTTTCCAGTGTCTGTGTAGGTTGTTCTCCCTTTATCATCGATATCTGTTCACGAAGCCTCCTAGATAATAGATCTTCTTTAATTGTGGTATTTTTTTCTGTTCCTGCTCTCTGAGATTAGGATTAGAGTTAGGAAAACGTCAAATGACTGTGGTAGTTTCTCGCTTTAATTAGCTCTCCTAAGAGCTGTGTCGGTTGTGATTTTGTGTTTCGTGAGCGTGGGTTTTTTTTGGTGAAAGAAAAGAAGAAGAAAGGTCTAATGATGGACTAATGATGGAGCGCTCGATCTCAAAATGCCAGGCACTTACACAGCGACAATAATGAACACGCAAGCAGAAACGAGGCAAAGTAAATCGCTCCCCACACCCCCCCTCACTAAAAGATTGAAACAAGTTACACAGAGGCCTGAGTGAAGAAGCCAGGTTGTTGGATCAGATGTATAATTTGAAGTGACAGTCTCATAAAACCAGATCATTTAAAACAATCAGCAGCTTCTGATCCAGGAAAGTTTATGAATGAGTCTAACGATAAAGAATTTCATTAATTTATTTTTCAGCAGACTGAGTGGCAAAATCAGTAAACGCTTATTTCATATTTTATACCTTTGTTATTTTTTTAGGCGGATGTTCATACAAATAGTGCTGCTGAACCTGTTAAATGATATAACACAACTAATTTAATCTAATTTGGCAGTTTTTCTGTCATCTTTGACAAAAACAACATTAAAAACATTCTGATTTGATCATCATAATGACAGAAACTTTGGAAAACATGTTATTTGCTGCAGTTCATTGTATTACCTGGTAGTAACCTGATTTATTTATTTTTTGGACATATTTATCAAACTCAGTCACATCAACACTTGCACTGAAATAAATATCCCTGATGATTCATACAATAACTGCTACAACAATCCATTGCTGCCAATCCGAGAAACATAACTTGGTCAAAACGATTTTTATGAATAAAAGTAGGACGTTACATTGTAAATATTTTAATATTGCAATATTGGTGTGTGCAATCTCAATATTACAGCATGCAAAATACTCAATTTAGCAGTCAGATAGATGGCCACTCTTCTAAATACCCACAACTGACACAACAACAAAACATATTGCTATCACAATATTTAACACTAATATTGCATGCTTTCCTATTATCCTGCAGCCCAAAATAAAAATGACAATCATAAATTTAAAATTGCATTACAAATAATTACAAACTGAAACGTAGTTGCTTCCTACATATGTTGACATTTTTAGCTGTAAAACAGGATTTATGAGTGAGAATAATCTCAACATGTCAGGCATTTCCAGTGTTAGGTTGGTTTTAATGTTAGTAACTTATATTTTAATTATAGCTACATACAGTTTAATAAATGCTGTGAACTAGCTAGCTGTTTGATTTTCTCTTATGTGGCAATATGTCAGATAAATTCTGTCAAACTGTACTGTATACAAACATGTTCATTAGCTGTTTGTAGCAAAACCTTTCTGTATAAGTGAGCAAAGCTTATTTACTTTGTCCTCACTGGATGGTGGCGTTTTTGTATACCAAACCTGAACCTGTAGCATACTTTGCATTTTATTATTGCACTATTATTATTTGTGCATTTTTTACACGAGCTATAAAATTCATAGTTTGTTTATATGTTAACTTTTTATAATTTTTAACTGTTTTGCTGCTTCACTGACAAAAATCTACCCAAGAAAACATCACTTTTTTTTCCCGACTCTACACTGTAATGAGTTAAAATAACCAGAAATCAGTTTTGTGAGACTAGTTTACTAATTTCCAGCCACTCTGGAACCGTAAAATGTTAATGCAGATTAACTTGCTTCTTGATTCAGGCTTTTCTTGTGTATGCTCTTGTGGCCCCTTTACACTTTTTACACACACACCAACCCACTGTGCGACAGTCCATCAGTAAGAGATCCCCTCGTCTTCTTATCCTCCTACAAACTGTTGTTATTATATATATATTTTTATCCTGACGCCTTGATAGCTTTAATACTTCCATCCTCATTTTCTGTGGCCTGCCTGGCTCGGTGACACACTCCTTTTTACTGTAAACGCCGTCTGAGCTCGGAAAATCACTCAGAATAAAAACAACAAAGCTCTGATCCACGCCGCCTTACGTTCCTCCCCGCCGCTCCTTCTCCTCTGCGCCGCCTTCATTTCCTCGAGGTGTGCCTCTGTCAACAGAACTTCAGGCCGCAGATACTGAGAATGAACCTTGAAATGAGTGTGAATGTCCGCGACATAGGAGACGTGATGAAGAACAACTTTCCTTTCTGTCCTCTTATTCTGTGCACCGATGTGGGAACTTTTAAGTCCTAGTTCATGAACTCTGACCTTTGACCAGGCACCTATTCAGTTTCTTATGGTGGTGGTGTCAAGGGGAGTCATGTGGGGACCCCCCACCCCCCTACGATCGTCTACTCACAGTCAACGTTTTATTTATGGACCTCTGCACTTTTGGCTGTGATGACTTCAGTACTTAAGTAGTTACCTAAACTGTATTTTTAAGGATTTTATACAATATTTACATGCAATTCATTAAAAATTGAGTTTTTTTTTCTTTTCCTTTGCCAACGTTTTTTGTTTTTATTTAATAGTCTTCGTTTTGGCATGTGATGTCATTCACAAACAAACATGCCTGTTGAGTCTATTTTATAGGCATGAGATGTTATGGGGTTGCATCCCTGTATGATTTTGTGTTGTTTGTTTCGTTAATAATTATTCTGATAACAGCTGAACACCAAGAAGCAGGTGTAGGAAATGTATTGCTGGACGAACAGAACTTTTTTTTTATTGTACCACCCTTGTTTCTTCTATTACAAAGAACTGTACCGGAGGGAGAGGATCCGAGGTGTGATGTACATCATCTAATATGTGCATCTTTAACAGACAAAGACGAGAGCAAACGGTTTAAACATGTGGAGGGGGCATGTGCAGACGGGGTGTTTCCTGTGTCATGACGCGTCTGTGCAAAGGGGACAGCGTTGCCTGTATTTATAAAGGTTTTATTTTATTTTTTAAAGTGGAGGGGGTCTGAAAAGTGTTCATGTATGAGGTTGAAGCAGTGACGTGCAGAACAAATGAACTGAATGGCAGAAGAACAATTTGGTATTTTTAAAAAGGAAAAAAAAAACTTGGCATTGCGATGCCACCATGTGGCCATATGATGCAAGTTGTTAACAAGGATTAAACGTTATTTTAATGTTATTTTTTATTTTGAAATCATATTATTAATAAAGTCATTAAGAAATGTTGTCCCCCACGTGTCCAGTCATTGACCGCTGTGTGACCTGGCTGGTGGAAGGTTCATGTTGTGGTCAGCTCAGTCAGGGTTAAAAGGACAAGCAGCAGGGCAGACAATAATTCCACCATAGACTGGAACGCTCATTGGCAAAGGCAGATCAATACATTTGTTTCAGCTCTGCTCTATGAGGGGAATCTAACTTGAATCATTAGTGCAAACTCTCTGACATGCCACTGCTGGAAAATAATACAATTAAAGTAAATTGAAGACTGTTCAGCTGTTTCAGGTTCCACATTCTGCTTGGGTTCACTGAGCAGATGTCAGCGGTATTGGTTTCTCGAGTCAAAAGTCAGCTTTGAAAGATTGGGATAAACTGTCATCATAATTACAAAGCTATAACAGATTTTGTTTAGATGGGCTGAGCTTTGGTTTTTACACACAAAAAAAAAGCCACATTGGGGTCAACGTGTCAGCGTAAACTTAACAAAAGCATGCATGATCGACTGCTTTCAGGCCCAGGCCTCCCTTGCTCAGTGATCTCAATAGGATTTGCCTGGTTAAGTTAATAAAATAATAACAAAAATGTCAAAACTAATGTGATTGATGGAAATAAAGCTGAAAGAGTATGTTTAAACTATTTATACTTGACATTTTTTTATTTAGTTGTGATCTTTGCCACGAAAATGTGAAAATTATATCAAACGTATTTTTTGTTGTTGCTGTTTTAACATGAAAAAACTCATTTAAGGTCGAATATTCGCGTTTCGCGACGCTGCACTGTTTGTCCAAGTGGACTTGCCGTAACTTTGCTCTAGAGAAGTGTTTGCAGCAAAGCTGATTGGGACTTAATTTAAATTATATAGTGCATCTTTTTCTACTTAATCCCGAGTAACACTTGTCTGTAAGTAATTTTCAAACTTAATGGTACAGTAGTGTCTAATAATTAATTCTGAAACACCTTACAAGTGTGAAAACAATTATTGACATCGATGCTAAGCATTAGCCCATCTGCAGCGTTCTATTTCGTATTAGGCTACGCCCTTTAGCTCTCGCTTATTGGATAATCTCTAGCGCGTCAGCGCCCTACTGAAAACCTTTTAGTCCACGCCCACCTACTGCGTGGGCCCGCCCCGTGTCCATATATTCTACTGACATGGTAGCCACTTCCTCTTTTAATCATTCAGCCATCGACTGAAGACCTATTCTCAAGAGAAAAAGAAGAAACCAGAGAAGTCCTTGTTCAGTTCCTCACCCGCCCTACTCCCGCTGCCGTCCTGTGAGCTCTTCTCCAGAACTAGACCGGCAGATGGGCAACCCTTTCAGGCCGACATGCTACAGGCTAATGTCGAGGGTTTGCTTCATGGCGGAAAACTACTCGCTGAACGAGGCCATCGCCTTTTTTGTTCTCGACTGAACCGCAGAGTGATTCGAACGATGCTAGCTAGCCGGACGGGTCTCTTCCCTAAATGGAGAGCGAGTAGCGGCGGCCAACGATGTCATCGGGAAGCCTTATCAGTGGTGAGTGATGTCTTTATTTATTACTTTAAACCACGACCAGGAAGAAAATGGTCCTTTGTGGCGTTGTTTTCTGCATGAAAAGCCACAGAACGCATGCATCTGTCGTTAGTGCAAGGGCCCGCTAAAGCTTTGCTAACAGTAGCCCCGGCCTCTTCTCTGGAGAGCAGCATGGCCCGGCTAACAATGTCATTGGGAAGCCTTATCAGTAGTGAGTGACGTCTTTATTTATTTAAACCACGACCAGGAAGAAAATTGTCCTTTGTGGCGTTGTTTTCTGCATGAAAAGCTGCAGAACGCACGCATCTGCCGTTAGCGCTTAGGGCCCGCTAAAGCGATGCTAACAGTAGCCCCAGCCTCCTCTCTCTGGAGAGTAGCGTGGCACGGCTATCGAATGTCACCGGGAAGTTTTTCAATCAACAATTGCTACAAGAAGTGATGAATGATGTCTATTTAGATAAAATGCCCACATCCTCTAAAGAGCAGATCCTCACCTGCTTCGAGTTTGTCTGTTGGACCGAATGGCCCCTCCGCAGCTCTGGCACACACACTTCCCACCAATAACAAGCTGGTCTCTGATAAACAGTGTTTACGAGACGCCCTAGCTTGAGCAACGTCACAAAGCTAGGGATGGGGCCGATCCAGTATCGGTATCAGATACCAGCATAGTTTCAGTATCGGGTATTGGATCCAAACCTACCGATATTGTCCAATCCAGCTTCAAAGAGCACTTGTGTTCAATCACATTCTGTGACTGCTTTAACAGTGTGTGAGTTAAACCCAATGAAGACTCTTTGGGCCTCACGACAGGAAGAACCTAAACTTTATCAGCAAACAGGAGGCAGCTCTTCACCACACACGTCCTTCTTACTCATGGTTCAGTTGGAAAAAAAAACGCTAAGCATGATGGGAAAGACAACACAGCCACTCCCCTTAACCAGTAAGGCAGCCACTGGTGGGCAACGCTAATCAAAAAATTAGTTCCACAATTTCTAAAACGCTTATTAATTTTTTTAGGTCCACAATTTCAAAAGCACAAATGTCTTATGAAAATTAGGGGAAGCTAATCTAATCCGCTATTTATATTCGACAATTGGTAGCCGGCAGCGTTATGCAATATTTGCACTACACTGCCAACTGAAAAGTAACTAAAATGATCCTAAAAGGATGAAATTACAAAAATCAAAGGATTTATTTAATACTTTACGTACATATATTCTATTCGGCCACGAAATTAACAAAAAAGAGAATGATCTTTTAATCCCTAAGACCACTTTTAAATCTCAAATACACGGGTGTGTCGCCACCGCATTTATACATAAAAGTAACCCAAATACATAAAACTAACGACTCACCGTCGAGTGGTCGACACAAAACACACAATAAAATCCTCCGGCCGCGTTAATTTGGCTTGAAACAGCGGGGTTCTCTGCGGATTTATCCAACCCAGCACAACCAGCTAGCCACAGAGTTAGCGTCCAGTTCACCTCTGACCCGGAAGATGTCAAGATTCTATAGGTAGTCAACAGATTTAATGAAAAGTAACTAAAATACATAAAACTAACGACTCACCGTCGAGTGGTCGACACAAAACACACAATAAAATCCTCCGGCCGCGTTAATTTGGCTTGAAACAGCGGGGTTCTCTGCGGATTTATCCAAGAAACCCAGCACAACCAGCTAGCCACAGAGTTAGCGTCCAGTTCACCTCTGACCCGGAAGATGTCAAGATTCTATAGGCAGTCAACAGATTTAATGAAAAGTAACTAAAATACATAAAACTAACGACTCACCGTCGAGTGGTCGACACAAAACACACAATAAAATCCTCCGGCCGCGTTAATTTGGCTTGAAACAGCGGGGTTCTCTGCAGATTTATCCAAGAAACCCAGCACAACCAGCTAGCCACAGAATTAGCCCCCGAGTTCACCTCTGACCCGGAAGATGTCAAGACGGTGAGGGAGGGGAAAAAGGCAAAACAAGCAGCTACGGAGCCAGCATAAGAGCTTCTAAATAAGTTTATTTGTTTTTACTGATAGATAATTAGTTATTAGCGGTACTGCATTTTAAATAAAAATAGCACAAATCCGCTTATGAATTATAAAAGTTAGTCACTTCGCTGTTACGCTGACAAAAACGTTAGGTCCACTGTAAGCGGATTAGCGCATTAGCGGTCCCCAGCGTTCATTTGCCCACCTTTGAAGGCAGCGAATTTTAGTTTTCAAAACTAAAATACTGCTAAGCATTATGGGAAAGACAACAAAATCCACTGCCTTACTGGTTAAGGGGAGTGGCTGTGTTGTCTTTCCCATCATGCTTAGCGTTTTTTTAGTTTTTCAAACTGAACCATGAGTAAGAAGGACGTGTGTGGTGAAAACCTACCTCCTGTTTGCTATTAAAGTTTGTGGGGTTACTGTGGTAAGGCTCAGAGAGTTTTCATTGGATGTTTCACACCATGATAAATATCAGTTCAAAAACTTCATTATACACATTTGTATACCTGAACGGTATCGGATCGGAAAAGTATCGGTATCGGTCGATACCTAGTTTTAAGCATCGGATCGGAAGTGAGAAATGTGGATCTGTGCATCCCTACACAAAGCACTCTTGTTTCACGCCTGATGAGCCGCGCGCCGCGTAGATGGAGCCGGGTAGGAACCCTCGCTCTTTGCCGCAAACAGAGTGGCACCCCGCTGGTCCAGCTCCCAGGTTGCACAACAGGGTCATTCACCTCTCATCAAAACTTACGTTGCCTCAGCTTTTCACGCACATGAGTAACGTCGTCCATCTGCAACCCGAGCATGCTTGCGGCAGCTCTGAACACAGCATGAAGAAACGCGTCACACAGAGCGAACACGGGCCACCGCTTAAGCGGCGGGCCGCGTGTGGCAAAATCAATGCCTTGCCTCAACGTTTGTTTACCTTTGCTGCGGTCCCGCAGACGAAACGCGATACCGAGGCGGTCACTCAACGCGAACCTCCGCTTAAGCGGCGTGCCACGTGCGGCAAAAACAAAGTTGCGCCTTCAGCATTTGTTTACTTTCACTGCAGACAACACACGGAGCACAGCGCGGAGACGACAGCGAAACACGGGCCACCGCCTAAGCGACGTGCCGAGTACGGCGAAAACAAAAATCACCTCAGAGTTCGCTGCGAACCCGCAGACGGAATGCAGCACTGAGGTGGCCATCCAGCCCTTTTCGGGCGGGCCCCCATGGGTCACTCATGTGATTGAGGAAGGGCCCTTGGAGTGGTTAACGTCCATGACGCGCATGGCGCATCACAAGCTTGCACGACGGCTCTCCGAGCGGCATGCACAATGGCAGAAAATGTTTGTACTCGACAAATGGATGTACGCGCTCATACGCAAAGGTTATGCACCACAATATGCAGCAAAACCACCCCCATTCAGAGGGATCTTGAAGACGGTGCTGTCAGACCCAGAGCAAAGCCCCTCCCTGTTGTCAGAGATTCAGGAGCTGCTGACAAAGGGGGTGGTCTCCAGGGTGCCAGATTTGTACTCGACAAATGGATGTACGCGCTCATACGCAAAGGTTATGCACTACAATATGCAGCAAAACCACCCCCATTCAGAGGGATCTTGAAGACGGTGCTGTCAGACCCAGAGCAAAGCCCCTCCCTGTTGTCAGAGATTCAGGAGCTGCTGACAAAGGGGGTGGTCTCCAGGGTGCCAGATGGGGAGGAAAACACAGGTTTTTACTCCGTTATTTTCTCACACCGAAGAAAAAAGGCGGATTACGGCCAATTCTCTATTTGTCCATCTTCAACAAATCGATTGTGGAGAGAGGTTTTCACATGCTGACAATAAAACAGCTGTTGAGTAACATCCATCGGGACGACTGATTTACGTCCCTCAACCTACGAGATGCTTTCTGGCACATACAGATAATTCCAAAACACAGGAAGTTCCTGCGTTTTTCCTTCCAAGGAGCCCAGTTTGAGTTCAACAGGCTTCCTTTCGGCTATTCCCTCGCTCCCAGGACGTTCACGAGGTGCGTGGAGACTGCCATCCAGCCGTTACGCACAGCTGGGATGAGAATATTCTTTTGTCTGGACGACCGGCTTCTGCTGAGCCGGTCCAGAGAGGAAGCCGCAATTCAGACCAAGGCTCTAGCAGAACATCTGCTAATCCTGGGGTTTTTCAGTGAACTGGGAAAAGAGCTCCACCCTCCCCTCCCAGAGGATTGTTATCTGGGAGTGGAACTGAACTCGTGCACGATGAGAGCACAACTGTCAGAGCAGAGAGCCCTCGACCTGACGGCTCAGCTGAACCGCATCAGACCCGGAAGGGTGGTGACTGCGGCGTCCATCAGGCGTCTCCTCGGCTTGATGGCGGCCGCTCATGTTGTCGTGCGTCTCCGTCTGCTTCATATGAGATCTCTGCAGCATTGGTTTGCCCGCCTACGCATAGATCCTGTGCGTCAGAAGAGGCGGATGATTGTGGTTCTCCCCTCCATGAGAACCGATTTACATTACTGGGGGAACCCCCTCACACTGGCGGAGGGAGTCTCCATGACCACACCTACGTCACACGTCCCTGTGTTCACAGACACTTCTCTGATAGGCTGGGACGGCACGTGTCTGTCTCAGACAGTTGGAACGAGGTGGCCAGAGCACACTCGCCTCCATATAAATGGGTTAGAACTACTTACAGTGTTCAAAGTCGTGCAACACTTTGCCTCTCTGCTTCAAAGTCATTATGTACTGATACACACTGACAACAAGGTGGCAACATCGTACATCATTCGCCAAGGTGGTGTTCGTTCAGCCCAGCTGCTGCGCGTGGCAAGGCAGTTTCTACTCTGGGTACACCAGCACCTATTCTCTTTGCGAGCTGTGTACATTCCCTGTGTTCTGAACAAAGGGACGGACATCATGGCGAGAGACGGTCCACGTCATGGAGATTGGGCTCTCCATTCCGACATAATAGCTCAGATCTGGACCAGATTCGGTCGCGCGGCGGTGGATCTGTTTGCGTCACGAGAAATTGCACAGTGTCCACTGTGGTTCTCACTGAGCCCACGAGACAATCCTACCCTGGGAGTGGACACTTTTGCGTACAGCTTGTGGCCAAAGAAACTGTTATACGCTTTTCCGCCAGTCCCCCTTATCCCACACGTCCTGGAGTGAGTCCAGAGGGAGAAGCTGTCAGTCATCCTAATAGCTCCAGAGCGCAAAAACGCACCATGGTTCCCGAACCTGCAACGGCTGGTGACGGACCAACCTCTGCAGCTTCCATGGAGAAGGGACGCGCTCCTCTAAGCAGGAGGGGCGATCATGCACTTTCCGGAGATAGGCCAGCCTTCTTTGGGCTTGGATGATGAACGGAACCGTTTAGCACGTTTGGGCCTCCCTCCAACTGTGGTCCAGACTATCCAAGACGCTCGAGCGGTGTCTACTAAGACACCTTATGCATCTAAATGGACAGCTTTTCAACGCTAGTGCACTGAAAAAGATGTTGATGCTACATCATGTGAGATTGGTTGTGTTCTGTCATTCCTGCAGCTGCTGATGGACAGGAATTTGGCCTTCAGCACCATTAAGGTATAGGTACAGTTCTTTCCTCGTGTCACGAAGGGTTTGGTGACAGGACGCTGTTTAATCACCTTCTGATGAAGCGTCTCTCAAAAGGAGTGCGAAGGCACAGACCGGTGTCACGCCCCCTTGCTCCTCAGTGGGACCTGACTTTGGTTTCACGCGCGTTACTTAAAGCTCCCTTCAAACCTCTAAGTGAAGTGCCGATAAAGTTCCTCTCCCTTAAAACCGGACTGTCGTTGGCACTCACTTCCGCCAAGAGAGTGAGTGATTTATGTGCACTTCTGTGGCTCCTTCATGTTTGAAAATTCAACCTGATGGAAGCTCTGCCATTTTAAGGCCCAATCCGGCCTTTATGCCAAAATGCATTTATAGTTCCTTTAAATCAAAAAAATAAAACCACGGACAATCACGCTAAATGTTTTTCATCTTCAGTATGAAGTAGCATAATACGAAATAGAACGTTGGTTACGTATCGTAACCCCAGATTCTATGAGTATTAGTGTAGCCCTTTAGCTTCGTGGGCCTCACTGGCTCCTGAATTGCTGAATGATTAGCTATTTGGGAGGAAGTGGCTACCGTGTCAGTAGAATATATGGACACGGGGCAGGTCCACGCAGTAGGTGGGCATGGACTAAAAGGTTTTCAGTAGGGCGCTGATGCGCTAGAGATTACCCAATAAGCGAGAGCTAAAGGGCTATGCTAATACTCATAGAATCTGGGGTTACAATACGTAACCGTTTCCAATGAAAAGTTAGCATACTTGCTAAACGTGAGTCTTGTGTATCTGTATTTGTTTTCCCACAAAAATTTAGGTCCATACAGTATATAAGAACTATTTTTATATGAGCTAAAATACGTTTAAGTTTTACTAAAGTGTTTTCGTAATTTAGTCGGTCAGCAGATACATCTCAAACTACACACAATTAAGTACTTTTCA
>JBBPBX010006819.1:57143-67183 GCA_038048925.1 Garcialebias charrua
CCACTTTGCCTATGAAGTCCCACATACAAGATGCTGGTGAAGATTCTCAGTTATCCAGGACATGATAAAATCAGAACAAGCGCTCAATACAAAAACCACTGGACTTTATTTGTTACAGAAGGGTCACACCAGATACTGAAAGCAAAGGTTCACATACTTTTGCCACTCAACTATTTAATATTGCGTCATTTTTCTCAATAAATAAATAACCAAGTATAATATTTTCGTCTCATTTGTTTATTTATTTATTTTTGTTTATTACTACTGTTTACATTTATTACTACTGTTTATATTTATGTAAAGGATTATGAGGAGGTCAATATTAATACTGACCTCTTTACCTTAATTAATTTACTTATTCAGATTGAATAGTAAATTCACGGATTCTGTTCTTTTTCAGTTTACCCAATGTTTCTGTGATCTTTATGATGGATAAATAAACAGAGCTATAGAGTGACAATGGACACGTTAACTTAGCTTGATATGTCAAAGAGACACTATCATTTATTTAAAATGAATCAACTAAATTAACACCATTACACTTGATTGACATGATTTCACTTTCTTTCAAATTAATACGTCAGCACACTTAAATTTAACACAACAGACTTCAATATTGGATGTTAACATATTTAGTCTGTGGGCTCTTCAGCTTAAAATAGTTTCCAGCTTAGAATTGAGGGAAAAAGATAGGAGGAAAGATTTAAGAAGAATTGGGAGGTTAAGAGAGGAAGTTTATCTTGCATTTATGAAACCAGATGACACTCTTCCGTACGCGTCCAGCTAAGATATCATCACACCTCCAGCAAGCAAACAGCTGCTCCTTTACCTTAAGACGTCCGCCTTGGTTCTGGTAAAGAGCTGTGGTCAACTTTAGACTGACGAGTCGTCGGTCCCGCAAGTCCAAGCTGGACTCCACGCGTGTTTACCTTGTCGGTGTCGGTGATACTCGCTTTCGTCGGCAGAAGTCGTGACAGTCGTGGCTTCTTGGCTCAAGATAATTTATTCCAGGAAGGAATAACAAAGTTTTTGAGCTTACGCTCGGAGTGGACCCATAACAACATGTTATCAGTCCCAGCTGGATGACGAGTCCTTAGCGCGTGACTGGTGGTCATTCAGCTCTTTGGAAAGTTCACATCATCTTTCGAAGCTCCCAGAAACTCTGCAGGAACTTTCTCGTTCCTTCCAAACTCTGAAGCGTTTCCGCACAGTTAGAACTTAAAAAGCAGGAACAAAGAGAGGAGTGAACTTGCCTTATCAGACCCAAGGTTACAGCCAGAGCAGAGAGAGATTTGTTTAGGGAAAGGCACAGCAAGCTGGAGCCCTTTCATGAAAAACACGGATTACTGTCCTCTGAGTTTCTAAACAAAACCGTCCGGTCTCTGTGACCCGAGACTGCACCTTTGACACAGCAGTGAACACAGTTTAAACTCTTACAGAATAACACAGCTTAAAAGCACACATCATGAAAATGACAAAAGTTATTCTTGATCACATCAGCCTAAAATCAAAGATAGAAATAGTCTCTGTTGGTGACTATATTTATCAGATTACAGCTAAATGAATGATTTTGTAGTAAATGTCTTGCTTTACTGAGAGGTCAGTAAAGGTCATCACTGGACAGTTCAAAAACCTTAATTTGACCCTGGGTAGGTCCACTACATTTATTACTACTGTTTACATTTACACTACTTTTTATATCTACACTACTGCTGATATATATATTCTTTTTATTAGCCTTATTGCATATGCCACTTTACCTCTATACCAATATCAACTATCTCATACATATACTGTACTGTGTACATAAACTTCATATGCTGCTTTGTCACTCTATTACAAATGTCAATGCCAGAACCTTCATTTTATTTTATAGATATACTTTTTATACTTTTATACTACTATGCAAAAACTCAGGACAGTATTACACTTTTATTATTTCATTTTATGCTTATGTTTATTAAATGTTTTAGTGTTTAAATGGTTACTGTTGCACCGAAGGGACTGAGAGAAATGCAATTTCAATCCTGTGTATGTCCTGTACATATTGCAGTTTTGACAATAAAGTTGACTTTGACTTAACTGGGTTCTCTTTATCTTCTTTTAGGACCTGTGCGAAAATCTGATGATGTTTTAAGTCATATTCATGCAGAAGTATAGAAAATTATAAAGGCTTCACAAACTTTCAAGCACCACTGTAAGTCACAAACGGAGCCAAAATAGAGAAGCTGGTAACACTTTAGATCACTCCAAACACAAATGGAAGATGCACAAAACAAAACAACCACTTTTTCAGACTGTTAGTAAATCTATGTGAAAGTCTAAAAAAGCTAAGTCGGGTCCTCTGGACATTCAAAAACACAAAAAAACAAAACAAAGCAAAAAATTGTAGAAACGTTTCGTCTTTCGTCCGAAAGACTTCCTCAGTCTGATGTGCTGGGTTCAGCTCAGTCTTATAAATAGCACCCTCTCACAGTGTTACACAACCAGTTGGCTGATGACAGCCTGAAACCAGCTGCTCACATGATCAAGGCCATGGCCAACTGGTTGTGTAACACTGTGAGAGGGTGCTATTTATAAGACTGAGCTGAACCCAGCACCTCAGACTGAGGAAGTCTTTCGGACGAAAGACGAAACGTTTCTACAATTTTTTGCTTTGTTTTGTTTTTTTGTGTTTTTGAATGTCCAGAGGACCCGACTTAGCTTTTTTAGATTTTTCTACCTGGATTATTGAGCATGCATCAGGGTTCTATGTGAAAGTGTTTAACTGACCCAGCTCTCCTTCACCGACTGAGAAGTCCCGATCCAGAACGAGCCACTTCTGAATGCGCTGGGCGTTCGACGTTGCCTTCTCGTTGACTCGGTTTATTCCCTCCTGGATGGCGGCGTGGACTGCACGGTCTTTGCCACCTGCGATCTCAGAGACTCGCGTGGCGTTGCTGCCCAGCCGGCTGCAGATCGCCACGGCTTCTGGTGTCAGCTCGTCCTCAGGAGTTCCTGACTCTGCGTTCACTTGGCACTGCAAAGTGTGGGGGACAAAAGTTATGGTTTTATTGTTCAATACAGCCTGGGCATGCAGTTTCTCTAAACCACCACCAGATGGGAGTGCTGGACAAAAACACTTCAACTCGTTTTGCTCAAGCCAAACACCAAAGATTAGATAGAGAAGATCACATTTTGATCTTTTATCAGCCTCCTGTCATTCTGCAACAGGTTGTTCTTTATCATTCAACCTTTATTTATACAGGCTAGCCTCGTTGAGCCACGGGGACTCGTTTACAAGAGGGACCTGTCTCACTCACACCCAGGGTCAATTTAGAGTTACCAATCAGCCTAAAATCAAAAAAGGCGTTCAATACAGAACAACTGGACTTTATTTGTAACAAACAAGACGTTTCGCTCATCATCCGATAGCCTTTTTTGATTTTATCATGTCCTGGACGACTGAGAATCTACACCAGCACAATCAGCCTAACATGCATGTTTTTGGACTTTGTTATCTGCATGAGTGGAATTCACAACCTCTGATGGCCACAGTGCTATAAACAGTCTCAGTATATAAATGCTCACCTTTATGGTTAGCAGCATGGACAGAAATTTCCTCTTGTCTCCAATTAGCATGGCGTTGCTAATCAGCGGCACAGCCTCCTTCACTGCGTCCTCGGTGGGGACAGGAGGGATGTTCTCACCTCCTGCAGTGATGATCAGCTCTGCAGAACAAAATACTTATTGATAAGCTGTAAGCCTAATACAAACCGGATTCCAAAGAAGTTGGGACACTAAACAAATTGTGAATAAAAACTGAATGCAATGATGTGGAGGTGCCAACATCTAATATTTTATTCAGAATAGAACACAAATCACAGATCAAAAGTTTAAACTGAGAGAATGTTTCATTTTAAGGGAAAAATATTGTTTCAAAATTTCATGGCGTCAACAAATCCCAAAAAAGTTGGGACAAGTCCATTTTTACCACTGTGTGGCATCCCCCCTTCTTCTTACAACACTCAACAGACGTCTGGGGACAGAGGAGACCAGTTTCTCAAGTTTAGAAATAGGAATGCTCTCCCATTCATGTCTAATACAGGCCTCTAACTGTTCAATCGTCTTGGGCCTTCTTTGTCGCACCTTCCTCTTTATGATGCGCCAAATGTTCTCTATAGGTGAAAGATCTGGACTGCAGGCTGGACATTTCAGTACCGGATCCTTCTCCTACGTAGCCATGATGTTGTGATTGCTGCAGAATGTGGTCTGGCATTATCTTGTTGAAAAATGCAGGGTCTTCCCTGAAAGAGATGATGTCTAGATGGAGCATATGTTGTTCTAGAACCTGAACATAGTTCTCTGCATTAATGGTGCCTTTCCAGACATGCAAGCTGCCCATGCCACAAGCGCTCATGCAACCCCATACCATCAGTGATGCAGGCTTCTGAACGGAGCGTTGATAACAACTTGGGCTATCCTTGTCCTCTCTGGTCCGGATGACATGGCGTCCCAGTGTTCCATAAAGAACTTCAAATCGTGACTCATCTGACACAGAACAGTCTTCCATTTTGCCACACTCCATTTTAAATGACCCCTGGCCCAGTGCAAACGTCTGAGCTTGTGGAGCTTGCTTAGAAATGGCTTCCTCTTTGCACTGTAGAGTTTCAGCTGGCAACGGTGGATTGTGTTCACTGACAATGCTTTCTGGAAGTATTCCTGAGCCCATTCTGTTATTTCCTTGACAGTGGCATTCCTGTTTGAGGTGCAGTGACATTTAAGGGCCCGGAGATCACGAGCATCCAGCAGAGTTTTACAGCCTTGACCCTTAAGCAAATACGGCCCATTGAGATGGGCTGTTAGGTCCCTGTATGACCGGTGTCAGAGCTCGGTCCGCATTGCCGGCAGTAAGTCAGGCTCGTTTCCGGTGAGAGTTGGACTCCGCCAAGGTTGCCCTTTGTCACCGATTCTGTTCATAACTTTTATGGACAGAATTTCTAGGCGCAGCCAAGGTGTTGAGAGGATCCGTTTTGGTGGCCTTAGAATCGCTTCTCTGTTTTTTGCAGATGATGTGGTCCTATTGGCTTCATCAGATCGTGATCTACAGCTTTCGCTGGAGCGGTTTGCAGCTGAGTGTGATGCGGCCGGGATGAGGATCAGTTCCTCCAAATCCGAGGCCATGGTCTTGAGCCGGAAAAGGGTAGCATGCCCTCTCCGGGTCGGGGATGAGGTCCTGCCCCAAGTGGAGGAGTTTAAGTATCTCGGGGTCTTGTTCACGAATGAGGGAAAACTGGAGCGTGAGATCGATAGGCGGATAGGTGCAGCATCCGCAGTGAAGCGGGCGCTGTACCGGTCTGTCGTGGTGAAGAGAGAGCTGAGTCGAAAGGCAAAGCTCTCAATTTACCGATCGATCTACGTTCCCACCCTCATCTATGGTCATGAGCTTTGGGTTGTGACCGAAAGAACGAGATCTCGGATACAAGCGGCTGAAATGAGTTTTCTCCGCAGGGTGTCTGGACTCTCCCTTAGAGATAGGGTGAGAAGCTCAGTCATCCGGGAGGGACTCGGAGTAGAGCCGCTGCTTCTCCACATCGAGAGGAGCCAGTTGAGGTGGCTCGGGCATCTGGTTAGGATGCCTCCTGGACGCCTCCCTGGTGAGGTGTTCCGGGCATGTCCCACCGGGAGGAGACCCAGAGGAAGACCCAGGACACGCTGGAGGGACTATGTTTCTCGGCTGGCCTGGGAACGCCTTGGGATTCCCCCAGAGGAGCTGCTCCAAGTGGCTGGGGAGAGGGAAGTCTGGGCCTCCCTACTTAGGCTGCTACCCCCGCGACACGACCCCGGATAAGCGGAAGACAATGGATGGATGGATGGATGGACCCTTACGCACAGCGAGGTCAGTTGACCTAATTATTGTTAATTTTGTCTTCCAGCTGTTCGTTATATGCTCAAGTTCCTTTTTCCAGCCACTTATTGCTACTTGTCCCAACTTTTTTGGGATTTGTTGACACTGAAATTTTGAATCAACATATTTTTCCTTTGAAATGTCACATTTACTCAGATTAAACTTTTGATCTGTCATCTATGTTCTATTACGAATAAAATATTGTCATTTGCCATCTCCACGTCATTGCATTCAGTTTTTATTCACAATTTGTTTAGTGTCCCAACTTTTTTGGAATCCGGTTTGTATATGCCTTGAATAAATATATTTGTAACATGGAGCACAAAACCTCCTGTGGAGTTTGAGGTGTACCTTTAATTCGCCCAGTGATGAAGAGGAAGCCCTTCTCATCATGTTTGCCCAGGTCACCCGAGTGCAGCCAGCCATCTTCATCCAAAGCCTCCTCCGTCTTGTCGGGCATATTAAGGTAACCCATGAATACATGGCGACCCCAAAAGCAGATTTCACCGTTTCCTTCCTCGTCGGGGTTGTGCAGCTTTGTTTTGCACCCTGGGATCTCTTTTCCACAACTGCAAAATAAATACAGGTAATGTGACTACAGAGCAAACATTTTGCTGTGCTTTTATTGTGAAAAGCATCTCAACACAGCAGGGACAACGAGCAAAGTACCTGGTGAGTTTGAAGGCCTCAGGTTGGGAGATGGTGTGCGGTCCGGTGCTCTCGCTCATGCCGTACAGTTCGTACAGAGGGATGTCAAGGCTGAGGAAGAACTCCAGAGTGTCTTTGGTGATGGGAGCGGCGCCCGTGTAGCACTTTATGCAGCGGTCCAGGCCCAGAGCCTTGCGCACTTTTTTGAACACGAGCTTTTTGGCGATGTGGTAGCTGAATGTAGCAGGGCCATCTGCTGTATTTCTAAGGGGAAACAAAAATAGAAGCGTTTACAAGAGTCGACGTGTCAGATCGATGGTAATGGAACAAGATGCAAAGTACAATGCGGTAAAAAAAAAAGCACAAGAAATAAAACTACTGCCTCAGCTAAATGCTAATTGCAGAGGTTATATGAACGAGGGAAGTACAGACAGAAAAGAACCACAGGAGGAAGTTTTCATTGAAGAGTTGATTAAACCTCGACTGAATGCAGCTTTAATTTCATAATGCATACATACCGGTTCATCTTGGTCAGGTTGGTCTGCAGACCCACGTCTTTCGCCCAAGCAGCCACTTTCCTGCGCACAGTTGAAGACTTTGCTCCGACAGATTTCATCTTCTCCTGCATTTTTTCCCAGACACGTGGGACGCCCATAAAGGCCGTGGGACGCACTTCCTTTAAGGTGTTCACCAGCGAACCCTAATGGCAAAAATGGACAAAATATGTATCATGCTGTGCATAAAGTTTGGAAAATCTTTATGAACAGAAAAGAAGAGACATTTAGGCCTCCTAAATGTGTAAAAGTCACATATCGCCTGGGTATCTCTTATGTTACACTTGTTTGGTTTATGATTAAATAATGAACTCAAAACGATAAAAACAGTCCTTGAAAGAAATCAGCTGAGCACATTTAACAAGTCTTTCTATTGCTGATAAAGTGGAATGATGGTTGATAAAGTGTTGATACACGGATTACACTCCCACAGATTAACAAAATGTCACATTTTATAACCTGCAACTATAGGTCACCATCTTTACTGTGATTCAAACGAACTGGATAGCATTTAAAGGACAGTCATGGAATATTTGCATGGCCTTAATATTAATCTTCGTTTCGTGTTAGCATGCATTTTAAAGGTTTTTATCAAACTTTACATTTGCACTTTTATTTACCAAGATGTTGGAAGTTTTCTGCCCTCAAAGACAATATTGTGTATGCTCATTTTAGCTTCAGCAGCTCAGCTTTTTCTTATATATTCCTTAGTTGTAGTGACATTGTCAAACATGTGAATTTGGTTTAACAACTAGGTCTTTCAACCTACCTACGCTGTTTTGTCCAATCCATTAAAACACCATTTATTTTGACCTTTGATTTAAAATGTTGAATTTTGTTCACATCTTTACGACAGTCCATGGGACACTATGAACATCATAAATGTAGATTAGAGCAGCTGTAAGAGCCACTAAGTGTTTTATGTTTAAGGCTGGCGTGTTCTCCACAATGTACAAATACAGCTGCTGCGTACTTTCAGTGCGTCTGGCTGGGCGAAGAATGTCGCCCCTCCGACCCTCATGGTGACCCATATGTCGACCATCTGCGCTGCGATGTGGCTCAGCGGCAGGTAGCTGACCACCACCTCCTGAGACACAGTGGCGTCGTTGAGCTCCACATGTTTGCAGGTGGACAGCGCCGTCCAAGTTATCTGAGCAGGAAGACATGGAAACACAGTGTCCATAATGTCTTAATCGTAATTAACCACTGTTTCATTAGTGAAAATATCAAACTGGGTACGTTAGCTTATTAAAATAACAAGCAGTTGTAAAAGAATACATACTGTGCATAACCTTAAATATATCTAAGACAATATTTACTCATTAAAGCTGCTATATGTAACTTTTCTAACAATATATTTTTAACATATTTCTTCACTCTGTCACTAGACTGATGTTAGAGAGGTAATCTCTGAAAAAAACTAAAAAAAAATATTGTCCCCTTGCTTCTCCAGGTGGTAAATAGGCATTTCTAAAAAGAAAAAGTGACCCGCCATTAACCAGCCAATAAAAACAGAGCTTGAATTTGAATCAGCCAATAAAAACAGAGCTTGAATTTGAATTTCAGCAGACCATGGGAGAGCAGAGCCATATATGGCTCTGAGGGGGAGGGATCAGAATGCTTTGCCTGTTGAAATTTTTTCTAAGTGCTGCAGTTCTACAGAAACTGCAGACTGAACCTTTAAGGGCCTCTAAAAAGCATTTAAAACCTAAAAAGTGTTACTAAACATCCTAAAACGTTGCAGGTTTATATGTAATGTACTGGTATATGTTCACTACAACCTATAATGCATTACACTTAAAAACATATTAAAACAGTTTTAAAGGTTGATCTTCACAGTAATATTCCCTTTGCTTTTTGATTGTTGTAACAGGGACTAAAACCCATAGTTATATAAAACTGCTTTAAAGCAGCAGAAAACTCTTGATTGCACACTCCATGTTCATTCTTAATAGGCAGTGCATAATTTGAGCCTGATCTTGCTGGAACAGGATCTGGGAACACTTATTTTAAACGGGGTGCGTTCCGGTAACTAACTACTTGGATCTGGTAACCCTCTCAGGCTTACTCATAATAAAGTTTTGAACAAATATGACTGCCTTGAAAGAATAAAACCTATATTGGATCTGTAATCCAATGAAATCTCTCAGCACTCTTCCGACCAGCCCCTTCCCTTTACTCCTCCTACCTGCAGCTGAGAGGAGGACGAGACAGGACTCAAGGAGTGACGTGACGTCTGCTCCTATGCGACCTAAAAGTTTCAGCACGGCATCAAGTTGCAGCACGCGTTAGCACTTAGCATTATTAGCATGTTGTTGCGGTCTCCTGTTTTGTTGTTAAAAGACCAGCGCAAATTCAAAAGCTGTGCACGCTGTTTCACAAGACCTGCAGCAGCAACACACGTCACTTGAACGGACTAACCACATCATCCGAACGTGAACGAAGAAAACAGCTTGTAAACACCGATCAGCAGCTGCAACTTTTCTCAGGTAATTCAAATCATTCCAGATCAATAACACAAATAGGAGTTTTTAATGATCTCTGAATCATGTCTGAAATGTTGTTGATGTGCAGGCTTTACTGAACGCTGCTAAGACGTCTTCCATCACGTCAACACTTCAGCACTTTATGAAAAAACTCAGACTGATAGTGTCAGCATGTCCTGGAGCCCTGATGATGAGAGATGAGAGATTCAACCACCTCAACTGCTCAAAAAGAGGTATTGTTCTTTTACTATTACTGTACTATTACCTTTTTAATTTAAAATTATAATCTTATTAACTTTTTTTACCTCTTTGTGTGTTATTTCCAGAAGTTAGCAGCTGTTCTTCCTCTTCAAGGAAATCCACATGCAGCTAAGGAGCTAAGGAGTCTGTGCTGATGACCCTGATGCATGCTCAATAATCCAGGTAAAAATCTAAAAAAAAACTATGTCTGGGCCTCTGGACATT
>JBBPBX010006820.1:0-20480 GCA_038048925.1 Garcialebias charrua
TGCAACTGGTTCTTGTATCAGACTGTGCATAATTAGTAACAATTTAAAACGTTGTGGACCCAGTAGAATGAGCATGTAGACTGGAAGTGGCCCAGGGACCACCAGTTGAAAACTGATGAGGTGTTGCAGATCTTCATTCAGTCTGGAAGTGTGTTTATTGTGACGGGAGGTTTATGAAGAGCTTGTTTCCTACAGGAGTCACACTAAATAACACCTTCCTGTTTGAGATAAAAAGGGGAGAAATCAGTTCAAGGATGTTATTGAGCTGTTTGCTAACCTTTAGTTCGACCTTCAGAGAACAAATACAGGATCTATTGTCTCTGCCAGTCCAAAGCCGATTGTAATAATCCAGCTGCTCGTCCACACATGATATGATTCACTGATCCCCTCAGGACCTTCCTCCATAGCTGGTCCTGATGACCATCTCTGCTGCATGGTTTTTTGTGTGTGTGTGTGTGTGTGTGTGTGTGTGTGTGTGTGTGTGTGTCTCTGCTGCATGGTTTTTTTTTTTGTGTGTGTGTGTGTGTGTGTGCGTGCGTGTGTGTGTTCGTAACCTCATAGGGGTCCATCTTGACCCCACCATGGAACGTCACTGGAATTATCTTTACCACTGTGTGAAGGAACAAAACCTAAAGGCAGCACTGTTTATTGACTTTGAGTGTTCCTGTAGAAAACTGCACTGTTGCCTGTCTATAAACAGGATCTCTGTGTTTTCAGTTTCCATTCTTCGTGTGTGCTTTTAGCAGAGCTCTTTGCAGCTGTCTGGGTGACCTCGGGCACAAAACGTGCGAATGTTGTGATTTCAGTCTTTTTTTGTTGTTGTTGTTGAAAGAACATCCTCTCCTCAACCTAACCTACCCTCTGCATTATTACAACAATGTTAGTATTTTACTCCGGCAACATGATAAGTTAAATTGATCTTATTGGATATCTCCTTGGAAAGGAGACATGTGTCCACAGACTGCGCCAAAACACACACACACAAAAAAAAAAACTGAGCTAACTGCTGGGTACAAACTGAAAATTCAACTTAAAGTTGATCCACTGGTGTTTACCTTTTTTAATTTGGAAATTGTGTCAACTGTGACTTCTCACCACCTGTATGCAAACGGAGTGGCTCTGGTCATGTTTACAGTGGGACCTACAATGGCAGCCAGCCCTCTCTCCTCCCACAGCGGCCGTCTTGGAAACCAGTGCAACTCTTTCCCCTTTAAATGGAAAGTTACATAAAAAAACCACTGAAGGAACCATTACAGAGTAGCTGAATCCTCCATGGAAACCTGCCGTGGTGTATGACAGAAAAGCACAGTACAGTAACAAGGCAAACGCTCGCTTTGTCTAAGATGATGCTTTGGTGTTACCACAGAGATAGGATGCATGAGGATCTGGTGCTCTGCAACATGTAGACACCTGCAACGGCTTGACAAGAAACTTCCATTTTTTTTTTAGTTTTAAAAGCTATTTAAGAATATTTAAAGCAGTCAGCTGAATAGAAGAAGAACCTACTTGTAACTCACTGTTAGCAGCTAAACTGTTGTAGAAAAAACTGCATGTAAATCTGGATCTTGTAGATATCAACAGTGTTTATACCTTAAATTTGATTTCCTCTGACAGGAAAACCACACAATTACACAACTCTGCCACATGTTCAATTCAGTTCAGTTTATTTATATAGAGCCTAGTCACAACAGAAGTCATCTCAGGGCACTGAACAGAAACATTCATATACCAGTACATAAAAACTAAGTTAATAACATTATTTATCTGAGGAGCAGACTGCTTTGAGTTTAACTTCATCGCAGAACTCTCATCTTGAGAAAGCATGAAGGCGACAGTGGAAAGGAAAAACTCCCTCATGAGGAAGAAACCTTTAGCAGAACCAGGCTCAGGACAAGTGACCAAATGCTTCAACCGGCTGGGTTTGGTAGGAATAGATGCACAATGGCAGGATGAGAATCACATGTTAAGATAGAAATAATATCAAATGAAAACTATTCAATTTTAGCAAATCATTTAAAGAAATGAGGTCAATTTGTTCTCTAGTAGTCTAAGCCTATAGCAGCATAACAAGCCAACCCTAATTATAGGATTTATCAAAAAGAAAAGTCTTAAAACTAGACAATGTGTCAGCCTCATGGACAGAAACTGGAAGTTGGTTCCACAAGAGAGGAGCCTGATAACTGAAAGATCTTCCTCCCATTCTGCTTCTGGAAACTAGTTACCACAAGTAAACCTGCAGTCTGTGAGCAAAGTACTCTGTTAGGAAAATATGGAACAATAAGACCTGTAACATAAGATGGAGCTAGGTTGTTGAGGGCTTTGTAGGTTAGAAGTAAGATTTTGAATTCAGTTCTGGATTTGACAGGGAGCCAGTGGAGAGAAGCTAAAACTGGAGAGCATTTTTGGCAGCAGCATTTTGGATCAACTGAAGATGTTTTAAAGAAGTATTTGGACACCCAGATAATAAACCATTACAATAGTCCAGTCTAGACGTGACAAATGCATGAACCAGTTTTCTGCATCATTTTTAGATAAGATGTTTCTAATTTTAGTGACATTACACAGGTGGAAGAAGGTGGTTCTAGTAATGTTTTTAATGAGGGTGATAAAAGACATATCCTGATCAAAAATAACACCAATATTTTTAACATTAGAGCTGGAGGCCAGATTAATGCCATCTAAGGAGGGCAAAAGACTGAAAAATTCATTCCTGAGATGTTCAGGTCCAAAAACTAAAACCTCAGTCTTGTTTGTGTTAAAAAGAAGAAAAGTACGGGTCATCCAGGTTTTTATGTCTTTAACACATGCTTATAGTCTAGTAACTGATTGGATTTATTGGGTTTCATGAACAAATATAACAAAATATAACTGTTGCAACTAACTGGACAAATATAACTGTTGCTAAACAATCTGGCTGGTATTTTAGCTCCTCTTGTTGGAAACACACCTCATCACATAAAGAACTCCATTGATTTTGCCAACAAAGTTCAACATTTGAAGCTGACCCCTAGCCTGGCCCTCGCCTTCCTGCACAGCTCCGCTCAATTCTCATTTCCCTTCACTGCACAGTCTGGGACTTGTCCCATAGACAAGGATATCTCCGGTAGGTTTTGACCGGACCAATCAGAGAACAGAAGGCGGAGTTTTGAACGACGTCGACTGACGTCGTCATTCAAAATGGCTGCCGCCACGAAGGAATTTTCATCAAAACAAGGTAAAAAACTATTATTTCTCTGCTGATAAAAAATATATTTCTTAGCTGACGTTATATCAGAAGTGTTCCTGAGCAATCAGAGAGCAAAAGGCGGAGTTTTGAACGACGTCGACTGACGTCGTCATTCAAAATGGCTGCCGCCACGAAGGAATTTTCATCAAAACAAGGTAAAAAACTATTATTTCTCTGCTGATAAAAAATATATTTTATAGCTGACGTAATATCAGAAGTGTTCCTGAGCTTAACAGTTCCTAAATCAATTCACGAAATGGTCAAATCTGCTGGATTTAAATAGTTTCGGTTTGATATTTTCCAAACAGCCTCGGGTGCGCTACGAAAATAAATGATAAAAAATCGAATTTTATCTCAAATGTTTCATCTAGGCCAACAGTCAGTAAATTAAAGACATATAATTACACACTGGTGGCAGAAAAAATATCCACCGAGTGGTTTCTGAGCAATTTATCTGATAGTCTGGACCTCGCCAGGCTAAACTAACAAAACTCCGCCTTCTGTTCTCTGATTGGTCCATTCAAAAATCTAACGGAGAAATCGTTTGTCTATGGGAGAGATGCCAGACCCTAGTACAAAGCGAAGTGAAGGACATGGGTCTGGTTCCAACCAGGCTAGCTGACCCCGGGAGAAACTCTTGTTTCGTATGATGTGACTTCTCTTTTCACGTGCATACCCATTTCTGAAGCAGTAGAAACCGTCAAAAAACGACTTCTACAAGACAAGGATTTGGACAAAAGGACCAACTTCACCCCAGACCACATCTGTACCCTGCTGGATCTCTGCCTCTCCACCACCTACTTCAAGTTCAATGACAGATTTTACAGACAGAAGCACGGCTGTGCCATGGGATCTCCAGTGTCACCCATTGTTGCAAACCTCTACATGGAGGAAGTGGAACAGAGAGCCCTAAACTCCTATGAGGGAACAACTCCAAGCCATTGGTTCCGATATGTGGATGACACCTGGGTCCAAATCCAAACTAAGGAAGTGGAAGCGTTCGCCAGACACATTAACTCAGTCGAAAACATCAAGTTCACCAGAGAGGATGCTAACGACAATAAGCTGCCTTTATTGGACTGTTTGGTCCACATGGAAAGAGAGGACAGCCTCAACATTGAAGTTTACAGAAAACCAACCCACACAGACCAGTATCTTCTGTTTGACTCTCACATCCACTGGAACACAAACTTTCTGTCATCAGAACTTTACAGCATCGGGCAGAACACATCCCCACAAAGACAGAAGGGAAGGAAAAGAAACAGAAGCACGTTGAAAAATCTCTCCAAACATGTGGATATCCTAACTGGGCCTTTGTCAAGTCAGCAAGGAAATCTACAAAACACAATAATGAACAGAAAAAGGAGAACAGAGGAAAAAACATTGTCATCCCTTATGTTGCTGGAGTATCAGAGAATTTCAGAAGGATTTTCAACAAACACAACATCCCAGTACATTTCAAACCCAGCAGGACTCTCAGACAGAGGCTGGTCCACCCTAAGGACAAAACACCTACACACAAACAGAGTGGTGTAGTGTACGCGGTCCAGTGCAGCGAGGACTGTCCAGACCTCTACATTGGAGAAACTAAACAGCCTCTTCACAGACGAATGTCCCAACACAGGAGAGCAACCTCCTCTGGACAAAACTCAGCTGTTCACCTCCACCTCACAGACAAGGGTCACTCATTTGAGGACCAGAATGTTCACATTTTGGACAGAGAACACAGATGGTTTGAGAGGGGGGTGAAGGAAGCTGTTTATGTTAAGAGAGAAAAGCCTTCTCTTAACCGAGGAGGTCTCAGGGCCAGTTTACACGGCGCGTATTTTGAGTGTAACCGCTACTTTCTCTTTGCGACTTTGCTTATCGCCTACACGACGCTGCTGGCCCCCCTCGATGACACCGATACTTTTCTGACCCTGCTCTCAAGGTGGAAGTTTTTCGCAGACCCCCCGTTGATAATGTAAACATCTCCCGTGGAGCTTTTGTTTGAACACATGCACGCAGCACGCACGCGCAGACAGCCGGCATTTTAACAATGGCGGTGGACTGGACAGTGGACACACGCACCACTTTCTGAACTATAGCTGATGGAATATATTTTGATTCTCATATTTAATTATTCTACACCTTACCTGCATCTGTGTTGGAAGAGAGCAGCTGCCTGGATCCAGTTGTCTGTTAACGAGGCAGTCGGACATTTCACGTGTCACGCTGCACTATAACATACTAAATGTGCTATATATTAACAGTTTAACAATAATAAACAGTATTTATGTTAGCGTGGGAGATATTTACATTTATCTGAGCTAAATGAAGCTATCTGGACTCGTTACGTCATGCCTAACATGCTGCATGTTGAAAATGAAGACACCAGGTTGATTTTTAATTTATTTATTTATTCAACACCACAAACTCATGTCACAAACACTGAGAATTAAATTGAACACTTTTAAAAACACGTTAACCGAACTTTAATGAACTGGACTCTGTTGTTTTCATCCTGGTGGAAACTGGACCCAGATCCGAACCGGTTCGCTTCGTGGAACAGCTTCGACCTCGCAGGAAAAAAATAAAAATAAAACCTCAGTTGGTTGTTCTGTGATCGAACTAAACACCAGGACACATTATTAAGAACATGGTTTACCTTGTAGCGCTGCTGTAAATCAGCTGATTCTCACGGACTAAAGTCAGACATGTTGATTCGGTTCCGGTCCAGTCAGCAACTGGTGTGCAGATGAAGCGGTCCACTTGGTGTCAGATCTGTTGACTCTTATCCAAATTCCAGCTTTAACTTGTTAACTTGTTGACAACAACTTGTAGTAGCTGAACTTTTAGCCAGAGAGGAAAACAGGCTGCCTCGTGTGCTTTGTTTACCTCAAGCAGCAGTGGCGCATGCGCAGTAGTGAAGGTTCCAAAGATCACAGCGCCATCTACAGGCCCAGCATGGTAACTACAGTAAATTCATGAGTACGGGGGGTGGGGGGGAGAGAGTCGTATCCACAGAATTCGCCCATGTCAACGCAAAACTTTCAACCTAATTAACATACCCAAAAGTTGCGTTTCCCCCACACAGTGTCCGTGTAAACAGGGCCTTAGATTCCAACTTTCAAAAACATATAATGGAGCTTTAGGTCTGATTCCCAGACGGTTCACACCTGATGGGAACAGAGGAGCCACTTCTGTGAATTAGACTAACAAAGACCTTAAGAAACCCCTACTGTTAAGGTGTGAGGTGTGATTTGTCAATTTACATAGGATGTGTGTGTGTCTTCTCTCAGCCTTTAAAACCTCACTCCCATACTCTGCTCTTTGAATTGAGAAAGCTTTTCGGATGAGAAGCGAAACGTCTTCTGTTACAAATAAAGTCCAGTTGTTTCTGTATTGAACGCCTTTTTTATTTTATCATGTCCTAGATGACTGAGAATCTTCACCAGCAGATATAACTGTGTATCATCAGTATAACATTGAAAATGTATTCCATGATGTTTGATAACATTACCTAAGGGAAGCACAAGGTAAAGAGTATTGTAGTGATCTTGATAATAATCTCAGTGTCTTATTGATTAAGCAAACTGTAGTCTTAGACCTTGAAAATAAGTTTATAAATCTGATTTTTATGCTATGACCTGTACTTGCTTTGATTTAGTGAAAATCAGTATGTTTAAAGTAGTTCTCATTCAGTCTCCTGACAGTTAACAGTCAGCTCACTAGGATTTTTTAACATCTTAAACCCCACATTTAATCAATACATCAAAGAATCCTATGCACATCTGTTGCTTTCAGAGATACTAGTTATGCTGTGTATTAGAGGCTGAAATAAGCCACTTCTGCAGTGTTCTCCTTATAGAACATAGAGTGTGGGTTTCTGCCTTCCTTAAATACAACCCTGCAGCCACATAAACACCTAAAACATGTTGGGCTGTGTACTTTAGGCATTAATATGTTCTCAGGACACCACAACATGTGCTGCTGTGGTAACTTGTGTAGAGGCAGTGATGTTTTTATGGTGATGAAAGTTTGTGTTACATGTTTTATTAAGTATTTCATCGTGCTACAACAAATGTTTTCAGAAGTCTGTGAACTGTGGCATTATGTCGGGAAATAACGGTAACAAATCATAGCAATTGCCATCATAAATTTGCTTTTATTTTCTTAAGTTTGAGCCAGAATATGTTTACATTTTATAATACGAGTAGTAAAAGGGTGGTTGTACTTAAGTCGTTGTAGGGAAATGCTCTGCAGCCTGACAGATAGCTTATTTTTCTTTGATAACCATCCAACCTGCGTCCTGCGATAACAAACGGTTGTGATGAAATGGTAAAAACTCAGAAGTAATAACGGAGTTGGATTTGGAAAAGGAGCTAAGAGGTTTTAGAAGCTACAGAATGTTTTTTTGAGCATGTGTCAAGGCAAGTATTTTATATAAAGCTATAAGGAATCTACCTTTTGGAGTTTAAAATGGCTGTATCTAATCAGGGTTTTTAATTAATTAATTTATTTATTTTTCAAAAACAGCAGTGCTGCAGTATATTCACAAATATGAAACATTTATGAGCTGCTGAGTCACTCGGTGTCTTCAGCTCATGGTGAGCTGATGATCCTCGTTTCTCTGGCTGAAGCTCTTCCAGTTCAGATAGCAAACAGCCACATGGTGGCTCCTGGTTATCTTTTCTTTAACCTTGCAGTTGTTTTCAGTCCCAGCCTCCCCCTTCTCCTCTTCCTCCTCCCTGATCTCTCCCAGTCTACATACCAAAGAATGAAATCAATTAATCTCGGTAAGAATGTGTCCTGATCCAACTCCCTCTGGTGGCATACGGCAATAAATTACATTTCCATGGACTAAAAACCATTGGAATATGTTGATTTTAGCAGAAACTGATGACTTTGTGAATATTTATGGCTCCTGGTAAGCATCTGTATCAAAAAGTCTGAATGAGAGAGATGATTTTTTTTGGCATTCAGTTGAAATTCACCCTGAAAACAGGGTTTATAAAACAAGTGGTATTAAACTATCAAAGACGTGGCCATGTTTGCAGTGCAGCTGTTTTTGTGTGATGTTGAACCTCCTCTGTTTTTCTTTCTGTTTGCATCTTCTGCAGAGGAGTCGTCACACACGGTGAACGTGGCTTCGTATATCCTCATTGGAGTGGGCTCCCTGTCCATGGCCATGGGCTTCTTCGGCTGCATCGGAGCCATCTATGAAGTTCGATGTCTGCTGGGTTTGGTGAGGAACAGACAGCTCTGACGCCTCACACTGCAGTGCAGTTTATTTCTCTCACGCAGGGTTAACACCCCTCACCACAGAGTGAGAAACGTCATCACTTCACAACCGCTCAGGCAACTAAAACTTGTAGGGATTTTAATTTATTCTGCTCATTGGGTTGAAGGTGATAACTGAGAACACTCCCTAAATTTTTCCAATGGAACAAATATTTAATACAGTAGTCCCTCGTTTATCGTGGGGGAGCCATACCCTGAAGTAGGAATAGTAGTACAAGTGGTAAGTAGTAGTTTATTTTATTATGTGTACAGTATATATACAGCTAGCCCTCGAGGTACGTCAGGTATTGGGACCTACGTGTGTGACTTAGGTCGATTTTGTCGTACCTCGCGGACCAAAAACACGTGCCTGTCGTAGGTCCGCGTTTCTGACATAGGTCGCGGCTATACCGCTAACGGAGCGCCGCACACATATTTAATGGCATGAGACTGAACAAGCAGACATACTAAGGCCATAAACACGCACAGAACTGCACAGTAAATGAATACTGTACTGTACAATAAATAAAAAATATAATGTCTTACTTTGAGCCGGTGTCCCCCGACTGCCAGGCGGACATTTGCGGCGAGCTCCCGGCCGCAGATGGCCCCTCCGCGGCATGTCGGCTCGGTGTCTTCGCCTGTGTTAGCTGCTCTGTTAGCTGCTGTCGTTAGCATGTCGGGCGGCGTTGTGGCCGCCGATCGCGGGGCGATCCGCGGCTGCTCCTCCGGACCTGAGACGTCCACAGAGTTGACCGAGTGTTTCCAGCTAATTTATCCGTATGAGGCAACCCTGATCGGGCACACGGAGCCAGCTGACAGTAGCCTCTGGAGCTCCATTGACCGCAGTACAGTTGTAAAATGGCGACCGGAAGTGGCGACCGGAAACGACCGGAAGTTGCGTAAATACGATAAATTTCTAATCAAAACGTAAAATTAATAATTATACTTTATTTATAAAGCCATTTAAAACAACCACAGCTGCAACAAAGTGCTATACACATGAAATTAATAACTTTTAAACACACACAAAAAAAAAATATATATATATATTTTTTAATCATATTTTTATTAAATATGATAAAATCGTAAGTCTGAGTTGCCGTAGGTCGCAGGTGTCGTACCTCGAGGGTTTCCTGTACATATATATATATTTATATTTATATTTATTAGGGGTGCACCGATTGCAGTTTTTTGGCCGATCACCGATTTCTACAAAGTCTGACTTGCCGATTCCAATGTTGGCCGATACCGATTTTGTTTTATAAGCAACACTGTTAGATGTTGTAAGGTCACAATGCGCCTTCAAATTTCAATCTTATTTTGTTGAAAAACAGACCCTTGAACAATATTCTAGACACAATACAAACTTGTTTTAACTGGTCACAAGGTAGTGCTCTGAAATATAAATGAAGTTTAGACAATTGTTGTTATAACAAAAAAAAATCTGTAAAATCGGTTTCTCATGCAAGCATTGGCCTATTTCCCAAAATTAAGGAAATTGGGGCCGATTTATCATATATATATATATATATATATGGGCAGCACGGTGGCACAACTGGTAGAGCTGCTGCCTCTCAGCGAGAAGGTTGCCGGTTCAAATCCCGGTCCGGGGCCTTTCTGGGTGGAGTTTGCATGTTCTCCCCGTGCATGCGTGGGTTTCCTCCGGGTACTCCGGTTTCCTCCCACAGACCAAAAAACATGCTTGTTAGGCTGATTGGTGACTCTAAATTGACCCTAGGTGTGAGAGTGGATGGTTGTTTGGTGTGAGTGAGACAGGTCCCTCTTGTAAATGAGTCCCCGTGACTCAACGAGGCTAGCCTGTATAAATAAAGGTTGAATGAATGAAAAAAAAAAAAAAATATATATATATACATTCCCACATTCTTGCAATATTCTAAACAATGTTTCTAAACTCTAAATATTCTAAAACCGCACAGCATGTCAGGATTTCAGCTCCCTGCCTCCTCTGCTCTTTGCCATCCGCAAGCGCTCTTGGCCACGCCCACTTCTCCACTCTGTACGGAGAACAGCTGATCAGCTGCAGCAGGAAGTTTATCCTGCAGTGTTGGCTGCACACAGGTGCAGGAGGTGCTAAATAATTTATTTTAAATAAAAATCCTACGCTGATTGTACGGCTCATCCATCAATCAGCCAATTGTGCATCATGTCCTGTCTTATTTTGAAAAACCGCAATAGAGCGAGTCCACGATAAACGAACCATGAAGTAGCGAGGGACTACTGTACCTCAAAGTACTTGTGGTGGAGGTTTTAATTTTTTTCTAATATGTATGGCATAAACTCTGCAGAAAAAGCCCAGTTTGTTTTTACATGAAACGTTGATCTAAATGAACCTGTGCTCTGAAACACCAGTAATAACATGTGATAGATTCGTGCTGACAGTAAAGCTCTTCAACGTGTCTGCTAATGTGTTGGGCTGGGAGCTCACAGCGGGGGCAGATTTACTAACAGGAGGGAGGTGTGCAGGATAAAACCAGTGAAATGTCGGGGAGGGGGGCTGACCATAGCAGGGGTAGATCTGTGACCTGGACTGTGTTGAATCTGAGGGGTTAACAAAATCTGCTGTGACCTACTTCTTGGAGTGACAGTGGCCAGCTGGCAGCCAGCTGCCCCTCTTGTTGGACACAAACCTTCTTGTTATTACCTAATATTTGGAAGGGATCCTAAATATTTATATTTATTTTGTAAATCTAATTTAAAAAATCTCCAACTCTGAGGTATTTGTTAAGTTTGCAGCAACTGTACCTCTTTATACAAACAAGGTGTGAGCCTTGGTTTTGGTTCATTCATTAAAGTTCGTAGAAGTTAGTATCTCACTGGGTTGTGATTGGTGCAGGCTAGATGCCAAACCAAACTGTAGGTAAATTGCGTAAAAAAGTTGGCAAATCTTTGTTGCTGTCTCACTGAACTGTATTAGGCCTGTTTGTAGAGGTCAAAATAACAGCATGCACAGCTGTATTCTTGGCAAAGCACATTATTTTGTTGCCCACCTCCACATACCTGCCTTGAATGGTTTTGCACCCACCTTGCGGTCACCCCATGATTATGATTTAACCTGCTGGAGCCTCATTGGTGTGGTTTGTAGACCTAAACCATCAGGATGTAGCGCTGAGTGTTTTCAGTTAGAGGAGGACCTTCATGCAGGTGTCAACACAGCTGTGGTGCTTTTGAGATGGGCCGGAGACGCCAGTGACAAAATTCAGATAGTTCAAGATGCATGTGGCAGCGTTGTGACTATTTTAAAGAAAATTTGTTGCACACATTTTCTTGCACGTGTTCAAAATTCAAGCAACAGGGTGGCATGCTTTTGTGACTGACGCGAGGAAACAATGCTTCAAGGTTTTTGACCACATTTGTTGTTTTTTGACCCACAGTCAGGTCCCAAACTCAATGTTGGAAACCACTTATTTACAATATTGTAAATCAAAAGATAAAGGGGTGATTCTTTTTTTGCGGCAACATTTTGGCTTCAGGACTTTTGAAAATAAAAAGAGTAATATTTTAAGTTTTAAATATTTTGTTACATCACTGACATGTCTAGCAATAAGAAATTAATAATGGTCAAGCTCAGGGCTGGATAAAATAATAATTACAGGTAAAGTAATAATTACATGTATATGTGATTACTTTTTACCTGAATTTCCACCCTGTTAGGTCCTTGTTACACCTTGTTTGGTTCATAAACCTAACAGGGTGGAACATAACAGGGTGGAATTTTTTTAGCTAATCTAGCTGTAGCTCTTTATGTGGTCAACATTTAGCTAGCTAACCTTCAACAGAATAGCAAACCTTTAATGACTAAATCTAATATGTTGTTTTTTAAATTCTACCGAATAAACATTTCCCACAATTTATCTTAACAGGGTGGAACTTTAAGGTTGACTCATACAGGTTTAATATATTTAAGATTAAAAAAAGTAAGGAGAGAGTGACAGATGAAGCTTAACTTGTTTTCCATGGTTGAATTCCCTCCAAAACCAATTGATGTCTTCTTCTTGTAAATGGCTTTTATGGAATTGTAGTCTTTTGAGGGCAAAAAGGAAACATTCTAACAGGGTGGAAAGTTACTACTGGGACATGTATAATATCAAGAAAATATCAAATAAAAAAAATAGTTTCAACAGATTCAGTTTCATAATAAAATAAGGTTTAGTCCAGTCAATCAAATTATTGAAGAAATTTCTTTTTTAATTTAATTTTATTGTTTAAACTTATTGAGGAAATATTTTACACTGCACTGCGGACACAATAAAATTGACCATCTATGTCACCAAAAAGGTGTGTAAAGTACAAAATAATATTTTAAATGCATTTCATTTATATTTGAATGATGGCAAACATCTAAGTGTATAATTAAAATACTTTGTTGTAAATATTTGGCACATTTTAGAAAAAAATCAGGGTAAGAGAAACATGCGGACATGAATGTTGCCCCAAAAAAAGAATCACCCAAAGACTAAAAATAAAAAATCTGCCTGATTTTTGACACTTGGAAGCTGATGGAAAAGACAACGTTCAGGGAAGAAAATATTCGCTAAGACGTCTTTGTTTTTCTCTATTTAAAGTTCCAAAAATGGAATAAAACATCATAATATTTGAGAAATTTAACATAAAGCACAATATTTTAGGGTAAAACACAATAAAAAAAATCAATTTAGTCACAGAATGGCATGTTTACATTTTGAACTTTGTATGGCTAAAGTGTAAGGGAGGTGATGGAAAAGGGACCTGTTCAACTTCATCTTCTGTTGTTGGAGCAGCTTGTTGAGCCGTCAGCTGTTCCTCAGGCTTAAGGGCGAGATACACTTGAGCGTTCTCACGATACGCCTATACGCAACGTACGTACATCAAGGCAAACGCGTAGCCCCGCGTAGCCCCTCAGGGCATGTACGCGCAAAGCTTTTTTTTTACGTCCGCGTGCGCGATGCGCGGTGTCTGACCATAAACTTCCCCGGCGCCGGACTGTTTTGTATGTTACACAAATGAAATAAATTCCCCTTCTTTATCGCTGATCGGGCCTTTTCTTTTGTTTTTTTGCCTAAAGTCAAGTAACCACTTCTTCCTCCGTTCACTCCATGAATGAAATGAATGAATTCAGGTCCTACCTGGGTGCGCGATGTTTTAAATATTCCCTGGTGGACTGTGTGCTGCAGGAAAAGCGCTCCCTGTTATTATTTTTATTTCTGAGAGAACTTTTTATAACATATATAGTAGAAACACCGCATCAGAACACCGCAGAAGTCCAGCGAGCTACATGAGCTGACTGAAAGCTGTCAATCATTTCAGTAGGCGTGTCAGCAAGTGACCAATCAGCGAGCTCAGTTGAGTCCCCTCCGTGCGCAGCTGCTCATATTACAACAAGGAGAACGTGAGCGTTTGAAAGCTGATAGTTTCTGAAGTATAGCAGCAAAACATGCGCACAAAATGCGCGCGTAGAGTGGCGTACCTGAGGACGCTCAGGTGTATTTCAGCCTTTAAACCTACATAAGCAGCATATCTGACCTTCTTCTTCTTCTTCTGACTCTTCTCCGGCTCTCTGTGAAACATCACATTCTTCATGTATGTGTCGTTAGCCTTTGTGGCAACGCTCTGTTCACATGCAGCCTTTGTCATCACTTCCTGTCTGCACACGCACCTTTTCAGTGATGTTTGTGGCCATATGTCTCAACGTCTGTTTATCTGAGAGTCGTGAATTATTTTGCAATTTATTGATGTTATCTTTACAACTATGCATTTTTATATTATTACAAAAGCTTTAAATGATTCATGGCTATTAGTTTAGTGATTGGTGTTTGAAATACTTTTGTTTTTCTGTGTTCCCTGCAGTATTTCACCTGCCTCCTCCTCATCTTCATCGCTCAGGTTACTGCTGGCGTTCTCATTTACTTCCAGAGAGATCGGGTAAGACTGGTTTACTTTTCCTTCGTCTCTTCTGACTTGAATTCACTTGTTCATAATTTCCATTTTCATCTGCAGTTGATGTGCAGTTCTTAATAATTTCCTTTAAATACTCTTAATTTGCCTGTTCTTTTGGTTCCCCCACATTTCACGCTCTCTGCTCCTCCACCTTTCCTTCCACGGTTCGAGCTTCGGCCTACTGGGTGTTCATGTTTCCCCTCCCAGCTGTGGCGGGCTGATTCTGGGTGTTTGGTGCAAACCTGTCAGGGACCTCACACAGTTTCACATGATCACATGGAAAGAGACAGGATGTCAGTTTGTGACTGATCTCACTTCAGATTCTTGAAAAACACCTGAGAGAGAGAGAGCAACAGAGAGAGAGAGAGAGAGAGCAACAGAGAGAGAGCAACAGAGAGAGAGCAAGAGAGAGAGAGAGCAACACAGAGAGAGAGCAACAGAGAGAGAGAAACAGAGAGAGAGAGCAACAACAGAGAGAGAGCAACAGAGAGAGAGCAACAGAGAGAGAGAGAGAGAGCAACAGAGAAAGAGAGCAACAGAGAGAGAGAGCAACACACAGAGAGAGAGAGAGAGAGCAACACAGAGAGAGAGAGCAACAGAGAGAGAGAGAGCAACACAGAGAGAGCAACAGAGAGAGAGAGAGCAACACAGAGAGAGAGAGAGAGAGCAACACAGAGAGAGAGAGCAACACTAGCCGTGTTTCCATCAAGGTTTCTAGGTGCGCATTTTGAAGTATCGCAGCAGAAAAGCTTAATGGAAACGGCAAAATGCGAGGTTACTTCCTGAAATTCGCCAAAAAGTAGATACGCTCGCTTGAGGTGGTTTTTGGGATCTTCGAAACCGAGCAGATGCGCAAAACGACAGATGGAAACACATTTGCCGACTCGTGCTGCCGAAGCGAACATTCACGTCACGTGACTGATCAGCTGTTTCCGCTCCGGACAACATGTAACATCGCTAAAACTAGTTGGCATGACAGAATAAATACAACTTGCCCGATAGCAACACGTACCTGAAATATTCTCTCCATTTTGACGAGATGTGTGGCCGGGTTCTGTTTTCAACCGCTACTTCCTGTTTACTGTAGACATGCGCAGTGCTGACGTCTGACGTAATGACGCTGACGTCTGACGTAATGACGCTGTGCGTGGCCCGGTAGATGCGCTACAAGTCAGTAGATGGAAACACTTCTGCTTCGCATTAATTTGTATTTAGATTTCAAAAATTAGCTCAAAAATCGAAATGAAAATGGATGGAAACACAGCTACAGAGAGAGAGCAACTGAGAGAGAGACAGAGACAGAGAGAGCAACACAGAGAGACAGAGAGAGAGCAACACAGAGAGAGAGAGCAACACAGAGAGAGGGCAACACAGAAAGAGAGCAACACAGAGAGAGAGCAACACAGAGAGAGAGCAACACAGAGAGAGGGCAACACTGAGAGAGAGCAACACAGAGATAGAGCAACACAGAGAGACAGAGCGAGAGCAACACAGAGATAGAGCAACAGAGATAGAGCGCAATACAGAGAGAGCAATAGAGAGAGAGAGAGACAGAGAGGGCAACAGAGAGACAGAGAGAGTGAGCAACAGAGAGAGAGAGCAACACAGAGAGAGCAACAGAGAGAGAGAGCAACAGAGAGTGAGCAATACAGAGAGAGAGCAACAGAGCGAGAGAGAGCAACACAGAGAGAGAGAGAGCAACAGAGCGAGAGAGAGCAACACAGAGAGAGAGCAACAGAGAGAGAGAGAGAAAAACACAGAGAGAGAGAAACACAGAGAGAGAGCAACACAGAGAGAGAGAGCAACAGAGAGAGAGCAACACAGAGAGAGAGCAACAAAGAGAGAGAGAGCAACAGAGAGAGAGCAACAAAGAGAGAGAGCAACAAGGAGAGAGAGCAACATAGAGAGAGAGAGCAACAGAGAGAGAGCAATACAGAGAGAGAGCAACAGAGCGAGAGAGAGCTACACAGAGAGAGAGCAACAGAGCGAGAGAGAGCAACACAGAGAGAGAGAGAGCAACAGAGCGAGAGAGAGCAACACAGAGAGAGAGCAACAGAGAGACAGAGAGAGAGAGCAACACAGAGAGAGCAACAGAGAGAGACAGAGAGAGAGCAACACAGAGAGAGAGCAACACAGAGAGAGAGCAACAAAGAGAGAGAGAGCAACAAGGAGAGAGAGCAACACAGAGAGAGAGAGCAACACAGAGAGAGGGCAACACAGAAAGAGAGCAACACAGAGAGAGAGCAACACAGAGAGAGGGCAACACTGAGAGAGAGCAACACAGAGATAGAGCAACACAGAGAGACAGAGCGAGAGCAACACAGAGATAGAGCAACAGAGATAGAGCGCAATACAGAGAGAGCAATAGAGAGAGAGAGAGAGAGAGAGAGACAGAGAGGGCAACAGAGAGACAGAGAGAGTGAGCAACAGAGAGAGAGAGCAACACAGAGAGAGCAACAGAGAGAGAGAGAGCAATACAGAGAGAGAGCAACAGAGCGAGAGAGAGAGCAACACAGAGAGAGAGAGCACACAGAGAGAGAGCAACACAGAGAGAGAGCAACAAAGAGAGAGAGAGCAACAGAGAGAGAGCAACAAGGAGAGAGAGCAACAGAGAGAGAGAGCAACAAAGAGAGAGAGAGCAACAGAGAGAGAGCAACAAAGAGAGAGAGCAACAAGGAGAGAGAGCAACAGAGAGAGAGAGCAACAGAGAGAGAGCAATACAGAGAGAGAGCAACAGAGCGAGAGAGAGCTACACAGAGAGAGAGCAACAGAGCGAGAGAGAGCAACACAGAGAGAGAGAGAGCAACAGAGCGAGAGAGAGCAACACAGAGAGAGCAACAGAGAGACAGAGAGAGAGCAACACAGAGAGAGCAACAGAGAGAGACACAGAGAGAGCAACACAGAGAGAGAGCAACAAAGAGAGAGAGCAACAAAGAGAGAGAGCAACAAGGAGAGAGAGCAACACAGAGAGAGAGAGCAACAGAGAGAGAGCAATACAGAGAGAGAGCAACAGAGCGAGAGAGCAACACAGAGAGAGAGAGAGCAACAGAGCGAGAGAGAGCAACACAGAGAGAGAGCAACAGAGAGACAGAGAGAGAGTAACACAGAGAGAGCAACAGAGAGAGAGAGAGCAACAGAGAGAGAGAAACACAGAGAGAGAGCAACAGAGAGAGACAGAGAGAGAGCAATACAGAGAGAGAGAGCAACAGAGAGAGAGCAACAGAGAGAGAGAGAGAGCAACAGAGAGAGAGCAATACAGAGAGAGAGCAACAGAGCGAGAGAGAGCTACACAGAGAGAGAGCAACAGAGCGAGAGAGAGCAACACAGAGAGAGAGAGAGCAACAGAGCGAGAGAGAGCAACACAGAGAGAGAGCAACAGAGAGACAGAGAGAGAGAGCAACACAGAGAGAGCAACAGAGAGAGACAGAGAGAGAGCAACACAGAGAGAGAGCAACACAGAGAGAGAGCAACAAAGAGAGAGAGAGCAACAAGGAGAGAGAGCAACAGAGAGAGAGAGAGCAACACAGAGAGAGGGCAACACAGAGAGAGAGCAACACAGAGAGAGGGCAACACTGAGAGAGAGCAACACAGAGATAGAGCAACACAGAGAGACAGAGCGAGAGCAACACAGAGATAGAGCAACAGAGATAGAGCGCAATACAGAGAGAGCAATAGAGAGAGAGAGAGAGAGACAGAGAGGGCAACAGAGAGACAGAGAGAGTGAGCAACAGAGAGAGAGAGCAACACAGAGAGAGCAACAGAGAGAGAGAGCAACAGAGAGTGAGCAATACAGAGAGAGAGCAACAGAGCGAGAGAGAGCAACACAGAGAGAGAGAGAGCAACAGAGCGAGAGAGAGCAACACAGAGAGAGAGCAACAGAGAGAGAGAGAGAAAAACACAGAGAGAGAGAAACACAGAGAGAGAGCAACACAGAGAGAGAGAGCAACAGAGAGAGAGCAACACAGAGAGAGAGCAACAAAGAGAGAGAGAGCAACAGAGAGAGAGCAACAAAGAGAGAGAGCAACAAGGAGAGAGAGCAACATAGAGAGAGAGAGCAACAGAGAGAGAGCAATACAGAGAGAGAGCAACAGAGCGAGAGAGAGCTACACAGAGAGAGAGCAACAGAGCGAGAGAGAGCAACACAGAGAGAGAGAGAGCAACAGAGCGAGAGAGAGCAACACAGAGAGAGAGCAACAGAGAGACAGAGAGAGAGAGCAACACAGAGAGAGCAACAGAGAGAGACAGAGAGAGAGCAACACAGAGAGAGAGCAACACAGAGAGAGAGCAACAAAGAGAGAGAGAGCAACAAGGAGAGAGAGCAACACAGAGAGAGAGAGCAACACAGAGAGAGGGCAACACAGAAAGAGAGCAACACAGAGAGAGAGCAACACAGAGAGAGGGCAACACTGAGAGAGAGCAACACAGAGAGACAGAGCGAGAGCAACACAGAGATAGAGCAACAGAGATAGAGCGCAATACAGAGAGAGCAATAGAGAGAGAGAGAGACAGAGAGGGCAACAGAGAGACAGAGAGAGTGAGCAACAGAGAGAGAGAGCAACACAGAGAGAGCAACAGAGAGAGAGAGAGCAATACAGAGAGAGAGAGCAACAGAGCGAGAGAGAGAGCAACACAGAGAGAGAGAGCAACACAGAGAGAGAGCAACAGAGAGAGCAACACAGAGAGAGAGCAACAAAGAGAGAGAGAGCAACAGAGAGAGAGCAACAAGGAGAGAGAGCAACAGAGAGAGAGAGCAACAAAGAGAGAGAGAGCAACAGAGAGAGAGCAACAAAGAGAGAGAGCAACAAGGAGAGAGAGCAACAGAGAGAGAGAGCAACAGAGAGAGAGCAATACAGAGAGAGAGCAACAGAGCGAGAGAGAGCTACACAGAGAGAGAGCAACAGAGCGAGAGAGAGCAACACAGAGAGAGAGAGAGAGCAACAGAGCGAGAGAGAGCAACACAGAGAGAGCAACAGAGAGACAGAGAGAGAGCAACACAGAGAGAGCAACAGAGAGAGACAGAGAGAGAGCAACACACAGAGAGAGCAACACAGAGAGAGAGCAACAAAGAGAGAGAGCAACACAGAGAGAGAGAGCAACAGAGAGAGAGCAATACAGAGAGAGAGCAACAGAGCGAGAGAGAGCAACAGAGCGAGAGAGAGCAACACAGAGAGAGAGCAACAGAGAGACAGAGAGAGAGTAACACAGAGAGAGCAACAGAGAGAGCAACAGAGAGAGAGAGCAACAGAGAGAGAGAAACACAGAGAGAGAGCAACAGAGAGAGACAGAGAGAGAGCAATACAGAGAGAGAGAGCAACAGAGAGAGAGCAACAGAGAGAGAGAGAGAGCAACAGAGAGAGAGCAATACAGAGAGAGAGCAACAGAGCGAGAGAGAGCTACACAGAGAGAGAGCAACAGAGCGAGAGAGAGCAACACAGAGAGAGAGAGAGAGCAACAGAGCGAGAGAGAGCAACACAGAGAGAGAGCAACAGAGAGACAGAGAGAGAGAGCAACACAGAGAGAGCAACAGAGAGAGACAGAGAGAGAGCAACACAGAGAGAGAGCAACACAGAGAGAGAGCAACAAAGAGAGAGAGAGCAACAAGGAGAGAGAGCAACAGAGAGAGAGAGCAACACAGAGAGAGGGCAACACAGAAAGAGAGCAACAGAGAGAGAGAGCAACACAGAGAGAGGGCAACACTGAGAGAGAGCAACACAGAGATAGAGCAACACAGAGAGACAGAGCGAGAGCAACACAGAGATAGAGCAACAGAGATAGAGCGCAATACAGAGAGAGCAATAGAGAGAGAGAGAGAGAGAGAGAGACAGAGAGACAGAGAGAGTGAGCAACAGAGAGAGAGAGCAACACAGAGAGAGCAACAGAGAGAGAGAGCAACAGAGAGTGAGCAATACAGAGAGAGAGCAACAGAGCGAGAGAGAGCAACACAGAGAGAGAGAGAGCAACAGAGCGAGAGAGAGCAACACAGAGAGAGAGCAACAGAGAGAGAGAGAGAAAAACACAGAGAGAGAGAAACACAGAGAGAGAGCAACACAGAGAG
>JBBPBX010006820.1:20997-57537 GCA_038048925.1 Garcialebias charrua
AGGAAGACAGATATTTGTTCAGGTGTTATTAAAGCTTCCTCACCTTCTGTGTGAAAAAATGATCATCTCAAGGACAAAAACAGCTCTTTCTCTTGAAGTCTTTGGTGACACACTGCCCCCTGTAGGTAGAGTCACCTATAGGTATTCAATAAGTGGAGCACGTAGAGTGGCAGCACGGTGGTGCAGTTGGTAGAGCTGCTACCTCTCAACGAGACGGTTGTAGGTTCAAATCTCAGTTGGGGGCCTTTCTGGGTGGAGTTTAAATGTTGTGTCCGTGCATGCGTGGGTTTTCTCCGGGTACTCCAGTTTCCTCCCACAGAACAACATGCATGTTAGACTGATGGTAACTCTAAATTGTCTCTAGGTGTGAGTGAGAGAGTGAATGATTGTTTGTCTCATGTGTCCCTGTGATGGACTGGAGACCTGTCCAGGGTGTCCCCCACCTCTCACACAGTGACTGCTGGATATGGGCACCGTTCATTCAACCTTTATTTAAACAGGTTAGTCCCATTGAGCCACGAGGACTCATTTACAAGAGAGACCATGACCCCTGAAAAGGAAGAAGCGGGTAAAGAGAATGGATGGACGGAACATTAAAACGTTCGATGGATGGCCTGTTAAAAAGTCAGTGGGGAGTTAGTCAACAATACTCAAATTAGTCTGACAACTTTCAAGAAAACATTTATTATCACAAGACAGTAGAAAAACTGTTTCTTATTATTATTTTTTTTGTATGAACAGGGCAAAACACTCTGAACTCATGTTGTTTTGTTTGTTTGTTACCCAGAACGTGTGTTGATTAGTTTTCCACTGTACCACTGTCTAAGTCACTGTTCTCCATTTTGTTAACGTCCAGGCCGTCAGCATGCTGTAAGATAATACTTTAAACTCATCATAAACCTGCAGCCTTTTATTATGAACGTCTCACCTGACTTGTTCAATCTTTTCTGAGATACCTGATCCACATGACCGCAGGCGACTGCTGAGCTAAAGCAGTTTTTTAATGTTAGCCAGTCCTTTATAATGACACGTGTAATGAATAATAGTGAGGCAGCCTGTGCTTTGTGTCGAGGGGAGTGTTCTGTTTGGACACGTCACTCAGGACATTAAAAGCTGCTCTGCTGATGGACCAACCTGCGTTGGTGGAGGCACTTTGAGGTGTTTGTGTGAACATGTGTGTTTCTGTGCCAGCCCATGTAAGAAGTGTGTGTTGCCTTCCACACACTCCCTGTGTTTAGGGCCCACCACAGTGCAGGGTGGGGCTCGTTCCCAGAACAGGGTGGGGCTCTCGCTCATCTTCTGCACAACCCTGTAGTCTCGCAGTGGTTTACACAGTCAGGTCCTCTGTACGCTGTGCTTGTGCAGTGTGTCAGCAGAACATGAGGCTTTGCGTGTGTGAACTGTGGCGCTCCACACGCAAACACGAGGAGGAACTGCGTCGAAAGTTGTGGTGCGGCTGTGTTTGTTTTCTTGACTTCAGCACTCCCTCGGCGTCAGGGATGAGTCTCTGCCACAAGTGGTGCACATGTGATGTGCATGTGAGTCTTGTTGAGAAGTGATTGCAGGATGGATGACGGATTGGGGCCTTTTCCTGAATAGGCCTGTCACAATAATACATTTTACTGGGAGATTAATTGTCTCCGAAATTATTGCGATAAACGATAATATTGTTTGAAATTTTGACAATAATTAGTAATTATTGTCAAATTTACAAAGAAATGTTGGTTAATTTTGCATGTAATACCTTTTTTGACCACTGGATGGCAGTATAAGACTCTTTGAACCGAAGGATGGATGGTGAGGGAAGAGCAGCGTGTCTCCTTAAGAAAAATAGGAGGTAGGCCCCTTGACGTGACATGGGTTGTCTCTCTTCGGTTCTCAAAATGGCAGATGCTCAGTGTGGTTTGAGCTCTTTAGCATTTTTCAAACAAAGCTTTTAATAAAAAATCAGTAAACAAGTTCTCAGCTTCTTTTTGCAGAAAACAACTTTTTATACGAAGGCACAGGTTTCAACCGTGAATTTTGGAGCTTCGACAAGGCAGAGGGTTTTCCCGAGGTTGGCCTGTTAGCTTAGCTCGTAGCTTAGCTTCTCAGCTTAGCTGCTTTTAGTGATCCAAAAACACGATTTTTGGATCGTTGAAACGATTAGAGACTACTACAAATACAGTGTTTGACTTTGGCAAGCACAAAAACAGCTATAACTTAGTGAATTAGATAGCATTTAATGCAGTAGTCGCTGAGAATCATAAACAACACATCCTCAAAGCCCTAACAGATCAAACTAAATTTCAAACATTGACACACAAGGCGGCAGGTGATGTGCATTCCTTCAATAATTACCACTTACACTTAATTAAATTTTATACTATGTGGGCAATATGACATAAACAACTTTTAATTTTGAACGTCCTTGTAGGAAAAAAAACTGATTTGCAGCACCCATCTTTAAAATGGCTTTTATAAAAACAGAGAAGTAATTTAAAACATGAATAGATGAAACAAGAATTTCTTGAAGGAAGGCATTTTGACAGTTACCTTGCATACCAATGTTTTAAACAAAGACATCAAATAATCTTTTACAGCTTGGAATCTGTGTTGAAAATGACTCAAATTGACTAAAGTTGTGACAAGTTTTTCTACAGCTCGATCACAAGTTTCAACGGATACATAAGTGAACTGTGTCATCAGCATGTGACAGCCAAAATCAGGACATCTTTAAAGTAATTATAAAGATTAACTGCAATAGGCCTTCACAGCGCTTAGCTGCTCGGGCCTAAAAAGCATTGAGCCTAAAATTGTTCCTTGTGGAATCCTGTTTCCATTGTGGAAGAAGATGACTCAATATAGTTAACAACAAATTTATTGCTTATGGCCTTTTAGGTATGACAAACCATGATAATGAACAAGTGAAATTTGACTTTGGAGGCTTTGAAATGAAACCATCGGAAATTACCATAGTGAACGTCTTTTTTTATTTATTTTTTTATCTAGGAACAGAGCACCAACTATTTCCTTTATCAAATGGCTTCAACATGTGAACTTCCAACCCGTCCAGTTTGTCCCTCATCTCTTGCACAGTGAGTGCTGGATATGGGCAACAGTGACTTCTGTGACCCAGGAAGGACGAAGGGGTTAAAGATGATGCATGGATGGATGGATGGTTTATTTGAAGAAACAGATAGCAGATTTTAATCAAGAGGCTGTACCTAAATCCAAACTATGAAGGATGCAGGTAGTGTCTTGATTCTAAATAAAAATAAACATAAAAAAGAACCTATTTATTTTCTTCAAAGTATTTCTTTTATTTTGAAACTGTCCAAATTCACTTAAAACCATAGGCATGAGTTAATACTTTGACTATGACATTACTGTATTCCTTTATGAATACAGTACCTCTGCTGTGGCTGAGTGGTTAGAACAGTTGGCCTCCAGTGTGAGAGTTGATGGTTCGATTCCACCAGCAATCTTATGCTGAAATGTCCCTGGGCAAGACACTGAACCCCTCATTGCCTCTGATGTGATTCCCATCAGTGTATGAATGTGATAAAGCACTGATTACTTTTTACAGATTCAGATTAGCTTTACATGTATATAGATGTAGTAGAGTGCTGTATGAATGGGTAAATGAGGGCACAGAATGTAGTGTAAAGTGCTTTGAGTGTCTTAATAAGATAGAAAAGTGCTTTATAAGTGCAGTCCATTTACATCTAATTGATAAGCATCTTCCAAAAAGTTGGTGTTTAAATTGTCAGTATCTCTCAAGATTGCTGTTTGTCAAATTAGCTCAACTCAAACGTGTCAATGTTAATTTCAGCGAAAGGGTTTTTAAAGCACAGAAGGACTAACAAATAAAAAAATCTGAAAGTTATGCACCATAACTCATGTTCCCTGAAGGAAGGGAACGAGGTGCAACATACTTGCTATGGGAATTGCGCCCCCCGCGCGATTACCTGAAGGTACCTTCCCCCCGCGCGATTACCTGAAGGTACCTTCTGTTCACTCTGCTCACATATGATTGTACAGCCACACTTCCAGGCTGTCATATTGTTAAGTTTGCAGATGATACAGCGGTGGTGGGATGCATCACAAACAATGATGAGTCCAGCTACAGACAGGAGGTGGAACACCTGGAGAGCTGGTGCAAAGAGAATAATCTTCACATGAATGTGAAGAAGACAAAGGAGATGATTGTGGACTTCAGAAGGAATAAACACACCCACGCCCCACTGAAAATAGGTGGATCTGCAGTGGAAGTGGTCTCCAGCTACAAATACTTGGGTGTACACTTGAATGATAACCTCAGCTGGACCAACAACACCACCAGCCTGATCAAGAAAGGTCATCAAAGACTCTACTTCCTCAGACGACTGAGACGTGCTGGTCTGAGCAGCCCAGTTCTCACCTCGTTCTACAGGTGTGCAGTGGAAAGCGTCCTGTGCTCCAGCATCAACGTGTGGCATGGAGGCTGCACAGTTGCAGAGAGGAAAGCTCTACAGAGAGTGGTGAAGGCTGCACAGAGGTCTGTCGGAGTCAGTCTCCCCACCATCACAGACATTTACACCTCCAGATGCAGGAAAAGAGCCACCTGCATCATGAAAGACCTCACTCACCCAGCACACTCACTCTTTGCCCCACTCCCCTCAGGACGGAGGTTGAGGAGCATCAAATGTAGAACCACTAGACTGAGGAACAGCTTCTACCCTGAGGCTGTTAGACTCATGAATGAATAAATAAAAATAAAATAAAAATAAACACTGCAAAATATCACATCATGCTGATGCTGATCTGTTTTCTTGTTGCTGTGTTCATCTGTGACCATCTGCTCATACAGACTCATGTTCGTGCTGCTGTTTATAATGATGTTTTTCCACTATATTAGGGCTTAGTGTATTACTAGTTGATGTTTTTCTTAGTTAATTCTAGATGTTATTACTGTTTTTCTCTTGCATTTGTTGTTGGATGTAACTGGGACCCCGTGTACATAATCTCGTTTTCATCACATGTACCACATGCGGTGCAAATGACAATAAAGACTCTCTGACTCTGACTCTCTCTGACTCTGAATACAATCACGCCTTTTACGGCAGGGGGCGTCACCCCGCGTCAGAAGTACCGCCTTTCAGGGTACTTAAGCAACTGATGCCCCTCCATCTTTCTCAGAAATTGCACTTCACCGAGCTTTCAGCATTGAAAAGGGCCAGCTATGTTGCACCTCGTTCCCTTCCTTCAGGGAACATGAGTTATGGTGCATAACTTTCAGTTCCCTTTCAGTTCGGTCTCTCGGTGCAACATACTTGCTATGGGAACGTAATTCATTCACGCCCTTGAAATGCTCAGCAAAATGCATGTGAGAACCTCCATCCTAAGGGACGGGCATCTCTTAGCTGCTTACTACAAGGAATGCAGAGAGCAGATGCCAAGAGGAAAAAAGGCCAAATGTGAGAGACATTCACATGATGTCTCACATGGCCATTTATATATATAACACTAACTAGAAAAAGCCCAAGCGTGCTCCAGTAGCGTGAGTACTCATCGACCCCTGTTTCCCTTTGAGCAGGAAGGTCGATGCTTTCCTCCTTTGTTGTTGTTTTCATGGCCCAACTGACAAGTGGAGCCCATCCTGATGTAGGAGATCTGTCAAGGAAAGGGGAAACCTTTCCATTATACGTCTCCCAGGCAAAAAAACATGAGCATCAAGGGAAACCCTTGTGAATGTTATTGCTGCTTGTGACAGGACAAAGCAACCAAAGCCTTAGGCTTTCAGCCAGTACCTTTCAGAGGCCAGGCTGAGAGTTGCCACAACCCTGGACGTGGATGTAGAAGCTGTCCACGTGCCTGAGTCAGTAGGTCCCTGTGAGGAGGCAATTGCCATGGTGATCCTGATAACATTGAGATCAGCTCCGGAAACCACGGTTTCTGTGGCCATCTGGGAGCTATGAGGATCAAGGAGAGAGCTCCCCGTCTTACCCGTTCCAATGTCGCCCCAATCAGAGGGACAGGTGGAAAGGCATAGTAGAGCACTCCTGCTGGCCAATCATGTGCCAGAGCGTCTATTCCCAATGGAGCATCTGTCTCCTTCAGGGAGAAATAGAGGTCACAGTGTGAGCTAACTCTGCAGGCGAACAAGTCCACAGAGGCTCTGCCGAAGCGTGACCATACCTGTTCCACGATCCGTGGGTTCAGGCTCCATTCCGACGCCAACAGAGGCCCTCTTGAAAGGGCATCCGCTCCATAATTCAGGTCACCGGGGACATGAGTTGCCCTAAGTGACAGAACTCTTGGAGCACACCACGTGAGCATCCTCCGTGTCAGATCAAGGAGGGCCCGGGATCTCGTCCCTCCTTCTCTGTTGATGAAGGACACCGTGGTCCTGTTATCTGATTTTACCAGGATATGATGTCCGGCAACCAGACCTTTACTGAAGAAGTATTTTAGTGACAGGAATACGGCCAGTAATTCCAGGAAGTTAATATGTAATTTGGCTTCCTGCTTGTTCCAAAGGCCGCGGGCGTTCTGGTTCCTGCAGATCGCTCCCCATCCTGTTTTTGAGGCGTCCTCGTGATGACTCTGTTTTTGAGGCGTCCATCATTATGACTACACGGGACGACACCCTTCCCAGTAAGACCCCTTCCGTGAAAACGGACGGATCTCTCCAAGGTCCCAGGGCCTTCAGACACTCTGGGTCTATTTTAACCTTTTCTGCTTGTCTGGGAAGAGCAGGTTGTATTTGCTGGTTAAACCATAACTGCATGGCCCGCATCTTCAATAATGCACGTGGTACACAAGGAATGGCTGACGCCAAGAGGCCCAACATGCATTGCCAGGTTTTCACAGGGACCCGTTGGTCCAGTTTAAATCTTCCCAGGCAATGGCGAATGGAGGAGACTCTCTCCTTCGAAAGCCATGCTCTGTATTGGACAGTGTCAATCTGTACACCCAGAAATACGGTAACCCGTGACGGGGTCAGATCGCTTTTCTGTAGGTTTATGATAAAACCGAGAGACTCCATGTGAGAGATCACCTCAAGGGAGTGTGACAGCGCCTGCTCTCTGCTTCCAGCCAGAATTAGCAGGTCGTCCAGGTAATTCAAGACCTTGAGTCCTTGGTTCCTAAGAGGGGTCAGGGCTGCATCCAGACATTTAGTAAATCTACGCGGAACAGTCTTTAAACCGAAGGACAAGGCTTTGAATCCATAAGCGTTACCTTCGAATGCAAAACGAAGGAACTTTCTGTGTCTCCTCCACACGCCTATATGGAAATAGGCATCTTTCAGATCCACTGTACATGCATAGTCTCCTGGTCTCACAGACTGGAGAACTTGCCACAGTGTAAGCATCCTGAACTTGAAAGTTTTAATTCTTTTATTGAGGGTCCTGAGATCCAGAATCTGTCTCAAGGAAAGGTCCTTTTTAGGCACCAGGAAGTACTTGCTGTAGAGTCCGGAGCGTAGTTTGCGTCCTGAGACCAAGTTAATCACTCCCTTTTTCAGCATTGTTGAAACTTCCTCCCTCAGCACGTACGCGCGTGCAGGGTTGATTTTAGATTGCAACACCCCTGAGAAACGGGGCGGTCTCTTTGAGAACTGCAACTTGAGACTGTGACGTATTGTTGTCATGACCCAATCATTTGGAAGACACGCCTCCCAGGCCAGCGCATGCGCGCTGAGCCTGGATGGCATGTTGAATTGTAGCTCCTCGTGTTTCAGGTCTGAAGGGGTGACCTTTGACCCCCTCACATACCTTTTCGAGCAGGCCGCTCGGCCCAACAGAAGATATTGCGAGATCAGGCCGTATTCGGCGAATCTCGTGTATCTTACTGTGGTTCATAGTTCGACCGTGAGGTCTGGATTTTATAAAAATGGGACTCGAGTCAAGAACCAGGGCAGTCTCTGTGCTTTGGTACTTTTATTTTTGTACATGTTTGAAACAGTGTCTGTTTTGTTTACATATACAGTAGGCAAGTCATGTTTGGTGTGCGGACACATGTCACCAGCTCCTCGTGATTTTCTACGAGCAGAGACTGGGACCAGAAAGTTAGGTTCTCGTACCTCGTGGGCGGACAAACCTGTAAAATTATCAGTTCGACCTGGTTCATCAGGTTCGGAACTGGTTTCCGTAGGAAGAGGTTGAAGCAGCACTCGGACAGTACTGAGAGGTCTCACAGTCCCCAGCGGGTCTCTTTCGTGAGAGACCACGTGTGTTTTCCGTTGGTGGGACAATTTTTTTCTTGGCAAACCCTCGCGGAGGGCATCCACTTGTTTGCGTCTTTGTTCCAGCCTTGTCTGGACACGTTCCAGGGCTCTTCCGAAGAGTCCCATCGACTCGATCGGGTGCTGAAAGAAGGCGGACCTTTGGTTTCCCGGGAGGTCCGACAGCGTTAGCCAAAGATGGCGCTTGGCGAAAACTATTTCTGCCATTGCTTTGCCCTAGGAAATAGCTACTGTCCCCATCATGCTGAGCACGAAGTCTGAGGCACGACGGACCTCCTCTATGACCTCGGTTGTGGCTTGCTCGTCCTCTGGATATCCTGTAGTTTTTCTGCCAGGTAGGCCTGCACCATGCTCGACGTATTCATTGCGCGAGCCACGAGGCCTTGGGCCTTGTAGCACCTCTCGAGTTGTTTCTCCGAAGCGCGACAGGCTGTGCTGGGCAGCGTTGGTTTCATCCCCATGGCTGTGGAGGCCAGGTGAACTGCCAGAGACTCCTCTATTGGGGGTGCGCTGGCAAGGCCCAGAGCCTCCATTCCTGCGACATCCAAGAGTCGGGACAATGGTAGCATGATGGGAGCCCTGGGTTCCGCCCAGGAACATTGGAGTTCCGTCAGAAAGTCTGGAAAAATTGGCATTTTCTGTGACGTTGTCAGTTGCTTCGCGTAGAAATAGTTTCCCGCCAGACTCGTAACCTGTTGGCGAGACGTGGGGTCCGGCCACGTGACCGGCAGGGCATCAGCGGCCCTATGGCACAGGTCGAACAGGGCATGCACCGACAAGTCCAGTTCTGGAAGGTTCTGCGCCAGGTTCTGGGAGAAGTGAATGGTCTCTCCCTTGTCGCCATAGTCGGCGTCTATGTCGGACACTTCTGTCGTCGACTCGTCGACGGCCAGCGAGAAGTCCGACATGTTGTCCTCTCCGACCCAGCCATTGCACTCCAGACCCACGCTTTCAGGCTCCGGCTCTGGAGCAGGCAGTTTAGTGCGACGTGCGACCTTCATTGCCACGGTCCTTGCCATAGATTTGGCCAACGTGTCCGCGCGGCGTTTCCTCACTGTGGCCGTCATTCGACAACAGTGGGGGCAGGAGTCGGGGGATTCCAGTGCTTTCCTCGCGTGCAGGATCCCTAGGCAGACAGGACAGGCCTCGTGGGTGTCCGTCGCCGAAAGGGAGTAGCCGCAGCCGCTGGGCATGGGCGCGAGCGAGGGCTCGTCGTCCTGGTTTTCTTCTTCTTTGTCCTCCGTTTTCCTTTCTCGGGAGCCATGTCCGGAGACGAGAAGAGTAGAAGTTGGTCCTAGTTTCCTTTTGTTCGAAGCCGTCTTCTCCGTCGTCTTGCTTTCGCTAGTAGACTGCTAGTTGAATTAGCAGAAGGTTGTGACGCAGTTAGCGTCGTCGAGCGAAGCTGCGGGAGAGAAGAAAACTTCGGGTAAGTAGAAAAATGCTGGACTAGCTTTCGCCAGCCCAGCAGTACGCAGGAAAATTCTCTCTGTACGCTTAGTGTAGGGAGCTAGCTCACCTCAATCAAGCGACGCGACAACAGAGAGGTCCCGCGATGTTCAGGTGTTTCAGCGAGGTGAAGGGCAAAAAAGAGAAAGATGGAGGGGCGTCAGTCGCTTAAGTACCTGAAAGGCGGTACCTCTGACGCGGGGTGACGCCCCCTGCCGTAAAAGGCGTGATTGTATTCCTTCAGGTAATCGCGCGGGGGCGCAATTCCCATAGCAAGTATGTTGCACCGAGAGACCGAACTGAAAGGGAACTGCAAACTGGAACTGAAAGGGTATGTGAAGTTGTCCATTCAAAGCTCTGATTTTAGTGAGTTGGTGCTGAACAGCTGGAGGAAGAATAAGTTAAAGTCATCAGAGTGTGACCCAGGGTCAAGGATGGATATTTGTGGTGTGCCCGCCTGGGCGTGGATAATGGCTAATTAAAGTTCAAGGACCATTTAACGTGTGCTCCATTTGACTTAATTTATGGCTTCCATTTATCTTTAGTCTTTTAGTGATACTTAAGAATTTTTTGAATAATTAAAACGTCAAATTGGAAACTCATTACAAAATTTAAGAACTTACACGTAACAAACATGATTGATCGTTAACTGTGGAGGACTACGATATTAACTAAACATAATGAAAGAAATATGTTGGCATGTTGTTAGTATCATATCCATCCATTGGTTTTTGCTTATTCCCAGTTGTTATTGATGCAATCCAGACATTCTTCTCCTCAACCGTGCTCCTCCACCTGAGAGATCCCAAGACATACCCAGGCCAAAGAGAATCTAGTTGTGTGTTCCCTCCAGGGAGTTAAAGAGCTGTGCCCATAGAAGACTTCTGTTGTGACTTCGTGCTATATAAATAAACTGAACTGAATTGAACTGAAGACATAATTACCTGCAGCATCCCCTCCGTGTAGAGGGAATTTGGCAGAAGGGCCTTCTCCTACTCCACTCTTGTAACCTGGAACGCCTTGCAAAAAGATCTGAAGTTGTCGACTTTGACTTATCAGTGGTTCTCAACCCTGGTCCCTGAGGAACACCATCCTGCATGTTTTAGCCGTTTACCTGCTTTAACACACCTGGTTTGAATGATTTGGTGATTAACAGGCTTCAGCAGAACTTGAAGAAGTAATAAATCATTGCATTGGGTGTGTTGAAGGAGGGAAACAGCTAAATCATGCAGGGTGGTGATCCTCAAGGATCAGGGTTGGGAACCCCTATTAAGGGATCTTAAACAATTATTAAGTTTATGGCATAATCCAGTGCAGATACAGTATGTGCCCATTTTTAGTATTTTACTGTAGTTTATTATTGTTTAATTTTGTATCACTTTTTTTATTTACTTTTCATTTCATATGTTTTTATATGATTATCTGTTTTTGTCTATACTTCTTCTGTGTTCTTTGTCTAAAACAGGTCTCTTGTAAATGAGTCCTCATGACTCAGTGAGACTAACCTGTATGAATAAAAGTTGAATGAAAGATAATATGAATGATTTGCACAAGATTTAAATTCTAGAGAACAAAAACAATTATCAGTGAGATAATCTCAGATTTTTTTCTGACATGACTCCAGTTTGAGATGGATTTTGCAAATGCTTGGTGTGACTTTGCAAATAATGTGGTGATTTAAAAAATCAAATGAATAAGAAAGCCATTTTAGAGACTCGCCTCCTTGTTAAACAAGCTTATTCTCATAGTCATTGCAGTCTGTCAACTGAAAAAAATATATAGCAAACCACACAGTTAAAGCACTTGTCCTAAAGCAGACACTGTAACTTTTAGTTATGTTACACGGTAAAAGAAAAATGTTTTACAGGGTCAATTTACATGAACACTCAAAGAAAGGAGGGGGGGTCTTGTTTCCACACAAAGGACACTTTAGAGACAACCACTGCAAATGATTTCTGACAGGAAGTGATAAAAACCAATGTGCTCTTCTCCACGTGTGTGTCAATGTGTGAATGCTGCTGTGTATTTGGGTTTTGGCCTGAAAGGACCAAACTGCCCTCTGCTTGCCAGTGATATGACTAATGTCTACTATCACAGAATGGCAGATAGTCAAAACAAGTGTTTCTAAAATAAAATCCACTTGACAAGTTTGCAGAGATGATCAATTGTAAGTCAGCGTTTAGGTCAAAGCACTGGCACAAGGGACACAGTAGCCAGGGCAGCCTTTGCTTTGATTCTTAGCATTGTCTGTTTATTCCCCTCAACAGCCGCCACAGATTGCATGACAAATTATTTAATAACATGAAGAGCGTGTCATGCTGGTCTGTGAGCGTATATGGACCCGAGCTACTTAACCATCTGCAGAAAAACACAATTACTCTTTTAGTTCAGGCTGATGTGGCAGGAAATGAAGGGAGGGGCCATCATCTTTGCCCCTACAAACCATTGTCTTGCCCTGCTAGATGAAGCTGATATTAAAGTGTGGCGATATTACAGACGGGGGATGTGATTAGAAGTTCTCACTTGACTGTAATTCACTCATCACCCCTGTCTTTTATGCACAGCTGCTATGCTCCGGTGAACCCAGACACCCAATGACGACATCAGCTCCTGTGCTGACAGCGTCTGACCCGGCTCCCGGACAGTGATGTTTCTTAATTATTGCGACAATGGAGTGGGGAGTGAAACAAGCTAATGGGGAGAATACTAGCCAGCCAGGTTAATTTGGGGTTCATTGAATTATCGTGTAAATTAGTGTGATGCCGTTAATTACAACAGGTTGTTAATGAAGAAACGGAAACTTCGAGGAGAGAGCAAGCCTTCTGCAGCACCAGCAGAATTTACCTCCTTCTGGGTGATTAAATAAAAGCTCATGGCACAAATTACACAGCCTTTTGTATTCTGAACACACGGGCTAGTCTGTGTGCTGTAAAATGGGACTGACCTGCACATGGCCTGAAGGAGAAGAGAGGGAGATGCCAGAAATCTGCTTTAGAAACCGAAAACCACGCGCAGACGAGCAAGGTGGGGGTGGGTGAGGCGTTGCACAGTAAGTTTCCGCGCAAACGGAAAAGAGTTGGAGGACAATAGTAGGGCAGATTTTATAGGGAGGAATTTGAAACAGAAAGTAAGGCCAGCAGAGGCAGTTAGTGCGATAAGCCAAAGAGCATAGAGAGAGGCGGCGGCGGGAGGGAGGGGACTTGGTGGGTGTGTGGTTGCAGGGGTGAGACAAATTTCGCTGCACCCCATTTCTCTCTGACATCCTTCAGCCCATCTCCTGAGCCCATCCATCTGGGATGATGAATAGCATCCTGATTTGCATACCAAAAATGCTTTCCAATACGCGCCCTCCGAGTCATTTTGAGAGATTAGAAAATATCGACAATTATTGACGAAGCCCAAATGCACCCACAACATCCCATCTGGAATATTGCCTATACCATTTTATTTTCCTATTTTCTTCCTCCTTGTGAGGATAGGTTATTGACTGAAAACCTGATTGCTGCTTGCCAAGGCTTATGAGCAGAGCTGAGGAGGTGTGTTGTGTTGACTTGTTATAGAAGTGGCTGTTGGTGTGCTTTGCATAGGTTATGTTATTGCTTGTTTGTGCACATTTCCCAATGACACAGAATTTAATTAAGATAATCATCACTGTGGCACCCTGCATGGCCCGACAGTGCGGTCTATGCCGATTGAGGCAAGGTCTATACAAATTGTGCGGTTCGTTATTCTGCTCATGGGCAAACTTTGTGATTGTGATAACAAATGCATGAGAATGAAAGAAAGGACAGGGACAGAATGGCGTGTGAAAGAATTAAAGGTCTGTAAAACAACTGCTGCGATGTTAAGGCGCATCGTCGGGCCAGTGATCAGGGAGAAAAGAGCAGGAAATGAATGCCATTAATTATGGCGAACATTATAAGAAAGTCAGTTATTTTAAAAAAATCAGTTGCAAGGTGAACTAATGGTAGCGAGAACAACCGGGGAAAGCACTTTCTATGTTGATAAATAACTTGGAAAAACTAATTTTCGGTGGAAGCGAGAGGTCATTAAAAGGTCACTTCTGCACATAATGTGACACCTTTGAGTAAAATTAGCACAAAGTGGATTCATACATTTTTTGTGATTTGCTCCCTGGCTTTAAAGTCACTCCAAACTCATCTTCGTTAGACCCAATTTCTTGTTAAGCGGTAGAGCATCTCCTTACTACGACACCAGAACAATATCTGGTCCCCAGCTAATTAAGTTCCTTGTGTCTTTGCTATTTGTTGTTGCTTAATGAGAGCTATCAGCACCCCGGCGGTGTCTTATACTGTAATTAATGGGCAAGGGGAAGATGAGTAGGTGGGGAATGAAGAGCAGGGGGAAAAAAAGGTATGGAAACTGTCTGGTGACCTGCCGCTTCCCTCCTTCTCCTCTCCCCTTCTCCGCTTTTGTATTCCTCTCTTGACTTGCTGCTCTTTTTCCAGTAGGCTGTTTGACAAGCTGCCAGTTCTAATGCCCTCAGTGCAATGTCCCTTGTCAACTTCCATAAACTCCTGTATCTATCAGAGCTTCCTCTTAACAAAAAAGCAGCTTCCATTATCAAAGTGATTAAAAATGATCTTTAATTTCAGGGACAGTCAAGGGTATGGTGAGTTTAGACAATAAGATAATAGCAATAAAGTTCTATATGTCTGTTTTATTTTTATTGTAAGGTGTATTTCTGGTGAAGGTTTTGGTCTTTTTCTAATAGCTTTTCCATATGTAGTAGCTCGTTAAAACAAAACATTATCAGTGACCTCAAATGACTTACATGTGTTTGAAAATACAATGAAAAGACTTTTGATGCATTTAAGTGGTGTAAAGAAGAACTACGGTAAATATTTCTCAGTTAGGATTCTTAATAATTTTGTTTAGTTAAGCCAAGTGTTTTGTCAGGTGTGGGAAAACTTTTTTCAGGTTAAAGCAATTTTCATAATTTAATTATTTATGTTACAGACAAACATCGGCCATCTGCTATCAATATGAAATTAAACTTTTTGTACAGTAAACATTTTGAGATTTGGGTTCACAATCGTTTATTTATTTATTTGTGTGTGTGTGTGTGTGTGTGTGTGTTGTGTGTGTGGGTGTGTGTGTGTGTGTGTGTGTGTGTGTGTGTGTGTGTGTGTGTGTGTTCTGGTACCAGAAAGTCAAGCACTCCCACCAGTAACAAGAGGTCAGCCTTGTAAATATAGGCCTTTTTAACCCTTTAAAATAACTGTTCCTTCTGCTCTAACTCTCTTGATTTTCTGTCAGCTCTAAGCCCACTTCTTGCCGGCTTTCCCCCCTTCCTCAGTAAGATGTTTAAAGTGTGCAACACTACTGTACACAGAGTAATTGATTATGCTGACCTTGACACCTAAACATCAATGGTGAGGCTAAGTAACAGCATGAAACTACATGATTTTTTTATGTTTAGTATGTCTTGATTTATCCAGGTACTTTCACAATACAGTTTGATTCAATACAATTAAAGATGTCAAATTACATAGTAAGGCACATAAAAATACAGTTTCAACTTGAGAAAATGAGACCATGTCTACAACACACTGAATCCCAGGTCATGTGTAGCATCTAACTTTGGCTTGTCTTTTCACAACTGCATTAAACACAAAGTAACACAACTTGTTTCTCAAGTGTTTGTTTTTTAATAACATATCTAGCACATACCTATTTTATTTTTGTGTATTTGTGTTACCTTATTTTTCTTCCATAAACGTGTGCTTTGTTTTGGTCATAACAGTCGTGATATGCACCATCTATATTGTGAGTTTTCATTCATTCAATGAAAATAGGTTTTAAATATGATCCACAACCTTTCCTGTTTTGTTGGCGAGTCGAGTCGAGATGGTTCTTCTCACCCTCAGCATTTCATTGCATATCTGACCTTGTGTTGATCTGCATATGGCAAATAAACCTATACCTAACCTAACTCACTGGAGGGATGGTTTATTCTTATTGTCAGGGTTCTTCTGACCTTTCTGAACCTGCAACATGACCCAGACAAGTCCTGGCTGACTTCTTGGCTGGACATTGCATTCAAATGAGAGGAAGAGGCAAACATCCTACTTCACTGGAATAACGGAAGAGGAAATGAACAAGATTCAGGACTGTGAATAAAACTTGTAGTTTTGGCAAATTTTTAAGAGCACGACTCTGTCGTGTTTCAAAATAATGCACTGTCAGACCTGTTCGTTTAATTGTCAGAGGTGTGATTTGGATTTTGAATGGCCGACGACCTACCTGGTCTCTTTGCTCATGGAGGTGACCTCTGAGTCAAACTTCTCATTTACTCCTTATCTTCTGAGAGACACTGTTAACAGAGCTTTTACAAGCCCTGGGTCAGGCACATTTCAAAGGTGGTGTCACAGTTAAAGGGCGTGACTAGGAAAACACACATAGTGCACATGACAAAGTAATAAGCACTATTAGAAATGAAGAAAGTGGGAAAATGAGTTTTGGATCAGGACTTTTAGCTGCAGAGTGAAATACATGAAAGCTAAATGTGCCAGGACAGTCCTAATTAGAACAATTACAGAGTGGGCATATGGGGTTCTCAAGGTTGTCTGTTGGTCATAGCAACATAAAATGATTAATGAAAACCCACAAAGTGAGTACTAATGTTTCTAATGCCAAGAGAGAATGGAATGGCATCGACGTGTTTAGAATATATCTGACTAAAACAAGAAGTTGCATGGTGCAGCTCCAGTGCATGGCAAAGCAAAAACCAAAATGTGGCATTTAAAATTCCCTTCTATCCATAAAATGATCCGCAGGATAAATTCATGCGGTACAGGCAGAGAATGGAGATGCTCAGAGGAAAAATGGAGGACAATATGTTGTTTACTTTAAAGTGTGTCGGGGAGATGAGATTGCAGGACAAGAGTGGGATGTGGTGTGATGAATTGTACCAAAAAGCAGCACTGGACATTAAACAGAAAATATGATGAGGTGCAAAGGCCTTTCAGAGCATATCAAACAGATGACTTGAGTCATTTCAGACTGATGGTGTCTTGGTATTATCGACTAAGGCTGAGCCTGAATGATAACACCAGTGGCTGAGGAGGAGGACAGGTGGAGAAGAAATACCTGGACAAATCACCCATTGCAATGCTTAGCAAATTCAATCTGCATTGTGTCCTGCTTTGTAAATCTAAACTTTATTGGCATGCGTCACACATTTTTGCCGTCTGTGTTTTTCTTGGCTATTTGACTGAGTGCCAACCTGAGGTTGTACGCAGAATTTGCTTAGCATTTGTCTGCTTTTGCCTTGCAATTCTCTGAAGCCTGATTCAACCCAAAGTAAACTCCGCGTTTATCCCCACTTTGCATTTTTAAACGAGGCGAGGCTGCATTTTTTAGTCCATCAAATCTCTTGAATATGTTTATCTTTTCATCCAGTTGTATGAATCAGTCTGTCAGAAGGGATTTTAAAGGCTATAGACTTTTGTGAATGCGGGGTTTTTTGTATGAAAAAAGCTGATCAGAAGGTTTTCTAGCAAACTAAAATGTGTTGCAATGTGTCCCCCGTTACCTCCTGTCTGTGCTGAAGAATGAAAACTCACCTATTTAGATTTATGCCCGTATGTGAATGTTGAACAGGACAAAAGCAATTGTAGCAATTGCCTAGTCATTAAAACTATTAGTTTTATCTGTTTCAAACAATTTTTTTTTTCAAAGTAGACATCTTTTAATTTGTCAGACGGTCAAAACCTGCAGTTTTAAATTGGGCACCAACCTCAGCAACCTCTCTAAACACCAAACAGGAAATCGGATTTGTTAACAACAATAATATAAAAGGAGATTTTTTTTTTTTCACTAGGAGCAACAGACTTGTGTTGGGGAACTGAGCCCAGATTTTTGTTTTAATCATTAAGGAGATCCTGGCAGAAAACTTAAAGAATGTAGGAATTTATGGATGATGGGTAATCAACTAATGGGAAACAGGTGATAAAACGTCAACTTGCCAAAAGCACAGATGTTAAGCTAAATAAATACACAAAGTCACAACCTGAAACTGTGTGTACGTCTCACATATTTATCCGCACAAACACAGACACCTATCTAAATGTCCTCTGAAGGGACTGCTTTGGCAAAAAGGACAATTATTCTTCTCTATGGACGTACCCTTTTTATCGACTGTGCCAAAAGTCAATGCCCGAGGCAGTGAGTATAAATGACCTTTCACTTGATAATTTATTCACAGCTCCTTTAAGCAATTAATTTATGTCTCAGTCAGAAACTAATATAGTTGAAGTACAAAGTAAATAAACAGTTTTTTTTTTGGTTTTAGCTGCCACTTGTCCGAGCGATTTAAGTGTCCTTGTATTTTTAAATTATAGCGGGCTGGCCAATTTTTATAATTTACATCTTGAAGTACTGAAAAATTGGATAAAGCGGGTTCAAAATTGAAGTTTTACATAGTCTTAATGTTTCCACATCATTGAATAAAAACACTATAAACACATCTTAAGAAATGTTGTGGATAACTCGGAAAATATTCAAAGATTTTTCTGACCAGAGGGTCAAGATTGTTTTCTAGATTGTAAATCTTTTCATCACTGTCCATTTTGCATTACATTGTTGTTTTCTAAGAATTCTATCGTCTTGCAAAAAGTGGCAGTAACAGCTAGTTGGAGCAATTTTGGTGCGGCCTGAGGGACATCTGGTAGGACTATAACAATATTTCTGACTGAATAAGAAAATGTAGCATTTACAGCAGTGCAAAGATTTTGAAATTGCATTTGTATAAATTTGCATGGGCTATGGCTGAGTGGTAAGAGCAGTCATCCTCCAATACAAGAGATGGGGGTTCGATTCCACCAGCAGTCACATGTCCAAGTGTCCATGGGCAAGACGCTTAACCCCTCATTGCCTCCGATTTGTGTTCCATAGGTGAATGAATGTGATAAAGCACTGATAATTATTTGTATAGATATAGTAGAGTGCTGTATGAATGGGTAAATGTGGGCACAGATTGTAGTGTAAAGCTCTTTGAGTGTCTTAGTAAGATAGAAAGGCACTATATAAATACAGTCCATCCATCTACCATGAACCACTATTATATTTCTCAGATTAGACTTGGACAGGTGGCAAGGTGGCTCAGTTGGTAGAGCTGTTGCCTCCCAGCTAAAATGTTGCCAGTACATATCCCAGCTAGGGATGCACTGATCCACATTTTTTTTACATCTGATCCCAATCCCCAATATCGGCCGATACCGATACCTTTCCAATATCATCATCATTATTGATTTTATATGTGGCTGTAATAATCTCCTTTACTCTGGGTTCATAAGACATGCCTCCATTCAGGAAATCCATTCCATAGTTTGAAGCCAACATGCAGAGCAGCTGGCAGGGAATCACTTGAGAAGTTTTAAGACACAGACATGCATCATGGATTGGAAATATCGGCAGGTTGGATCGGAAAAATCTGATACGTGAATTATGCTGGTATCGGAGGCCAATACCGGATCGGCTCCATCCCTTCTTCTTCTTCTTCTTTCGGCTTTTCCCTTTTAAGGGGTCACCACAGCGAGTCATCCTCCTCCACCTCACTCTGTCCTCTGCATCCTCTGTCCTCACTCCAACTACCTTCATGTCCTCTCTAACTGCATCCATATATCTCCTCTTTGGCCTTCCTCTTTGTCTTTTTCCTGGCAGCTGCATTTCTAACATCCTTCTACCAATATACCCACTGTCCCTCCTCTGGACATGTCCAAACCATCTCAGTCTGGCCTCCCTAACTTTATCTCCCAGTTGTTCAACATGTGCTGTACCTCTGATTATCTCATTCCTGATCTTATCCATCCTTGTCACTCCTAAGGAGAACCTCAGCATCTTCATTTCTGCTACTTCCAGTTCTTTCTCCTGTCTTTTTGTCAATGACACTGTCTCCAGACCATACAACATAGCTGGTCTCACCACTGTCTTGTAAACTTTTCCTTTGACCTTTGCTGACACCTTTTTGTCACAAATCACTCCTGAAACTTTTCTCCATCCACTCCATCCTGCCTGGACTCTCTTTTTCACCTCTTTACCACATTTCCCATTTTCCTGGACAGTGGACCCCAAGTACTTGAAGTCCTGCACCTTTGTGACCTCTGCTCCTTGTAGCCTCACTGTTCCACTGGCCTCCCTCTCATTCACACACATGTACTCTGTCTTACTACAGCTGACTTTCATTCCTCTTCTTTCAAGTGCATACCTCCACCTCTCCAAGTTCTCTTCCACCTGTTCCCTGTTCTCACCACAGATCACAATGTCATCTGCAAACATCATAGTCCATGGGGATTCCTGCCTGACCTCATCTGTTAGTCGGTCCATCACCAGAGCAAACAAGAAGGGGCTCAGAGCCGATCCTTGATGCAATCCCACCTCCACCTTGAAGCTATCTGTCACTCCTACAGCACATCTCACCACTGTCCTGCTGTCCTCATACATGTCCTGTACCAGTCTAACATACTTTTCTGCCACTCCAGATTTCCTCATGCAATACCACACCTCCTCTCTTGGCACCCTGTCATATGCTTTTTCTAAATCCACAAACACACAATGGAGTTCTTTCTGACCCTCTCTGTACTTCTCTATCAACATCCTCAAAGCAAAGATGGCATCTGTGGTGCTCTTTCTTGGCATGAAACCATACTGCTGCTCACAGATAGTCACCTCTTGTCTAAGTCTTGCTTCCACAACTCTCTCCCAGATCTTCATTGTGTGGCTCATCAACTTAATTCCCCTGTAGTTGCTACAACTCTGTACATCACCCTTGTTCTTAAAAATGGGAACCAGCACACTTCTTCTCCATTCCTCAGGCATTTTCTCACCCTCAAATATTCCATTAAATATTTGAGTCAAAAACTTCACTGCCACCTCTCCAAGACATTTCCAATCCTCCACTGGTATGTAAATGGTATGTAAATCGGCTCCATCCCTAATCCTAGCAAAGTGTTTCTAGGTGTGAGTGAGAGAGTGGATCGTTGTTTGTCTCTATGTGTCCCTGTGATGGACTGGAGACCTGTCCAGGGTGTCCCCCACCTTTCTCACAGTGATAGCTGGACATGGGCACCAATGACCCCTGTGACCCGAAAATTAAGATGGATGGATGGATGGATGGATGGATGGACGGACTTCGACTGGCCACTACTGTATCTTGTTAGTCCAGTCAGAATTTAGAATCCATTTCTTCAAACTGAGGTTGTTCAAAGAACTATTTACAACAGGTAAGACCTCAATCGTTCATATCCTTGCCATCAAACCCAACTTTAGACCCAGCTCAGTCCTCCTGGATTGTAGCTGCACATGGAAGCATTGCCATGTTGCTAAAGCTCCTCTCCTGGTGACATTTGTCCTTCAGTGGTTGTATTATGTGCTTGAACATGAGTTAATTTGAATTAATTAAAACTCTCTTTAAAACAGTTCCTTCTCAGGTATTTGATGGTTCAGTTTTGATGCTTCAACTGAACTTTGGTTCAAAATATTTGTCAGCTGTCTTTATGTTGGATTTGTCATTATGTGTTTGATATTGTAATTACTTCATGAAGGGTTGTAAGTATGGATCATTGTAAAACTGGATTTAAAAAGTAACAAGTCCTAAATCTTATGCTTTTTCCACTCCATGTAAAATCCGAGATCTGGTCCACCATTTGAAACTAAATGACCCGAACAACTAAAGCATGTTTTGCTATTTTTATAGAAAATGAGCCATCTTCGCTTTGCACCCCACCCAGGAGACACATTCCTATTATGTATGGTTTCTGCTGTGTCTTTAGGCTGTTCATGTCTGGATAAGTGAACTTCAGTGTCTGCTGTCAGCGTTTTCACTTCCTAAAACAAAAGAGCAGAGAGATTTGGATCTCTAAATAAAGAGCAGCATGACAAGATAGCAAACAGGAGCATGCGAGTCAAATCATGGAGCGCAGGTGGCTACAAGAAAGTGACATAAACATTTTCAGAGAGAGGAGGACAGGATGTAATAGGGCATCGCACCCGGGGAGAGAGGAACAGGTGCAGAAAATGAGGAAATGAATGGCAGCTAAAAGAGAGAAAAGACACTCATCATGTGGTAAAGAATTAGAGTTTTCCACAAAAATGATGAAAAAGAAATTGTATAAAGAGAAAGCGAGTGCGAATGAGAAAGAGATGGAGGCAAAACATCCATATAACCCTGAAGCTGCTGTAGTATTCTCATTTTAACAATAGCAGCAGATTGAGTTGGACGGGGTTCACAGGCCTGAATACTAGCTTTGCCAGACGAAGCTATTGAGTGGCTTGGTTGTGTTATCTGGCCTGCCTCTGAATACTCCCCCATCTGCAGCAAAGAATCGGCTCAGGTTACGCTGCTCGTACAGGCTATAACACTCCCAATCTCTTGAGCAGTAACCTTGTATGCATCTGTCCAGTGATGCACTGAAACTACTGAGAGATCCAAAAGAGTTCAGCAGAAGAAAGATGAGCACTTGTTCTGAAGGGGGCACAGATAAGAAGCTGAAATTCATGCCAGACATTTGCGGAGAAGTCCCTTAAAATTTAGATGCTCAGCATGTTCAGGCGCAGCTTGTTTCACTGTGAGCTTGTTTTGTTTTGTTTGATATACAGATTTGTCCTCGGCTCCATTGTCACTGACCCACACAATTTCTAATTATCCAATTCACAAAGGACACCACAGCAGCTAACTGCAGTACATGATCCCCATTATTTTTCCATGAGATGTCATGTTTATAATTGGAAGTATTATCTCATTGATCACAGCTGCTATTGTCGTCTTCATAATTACCACTACAGAGTCATTTAGATGGTAATTTGGGCTTTTCTTACCAAATGTCAAGCTATTCATCTTGTTTATTGCATCCTATGGAATCGACTATTGTCTTTTATAATAGTCATGATCTGCTGATATGTTTGATGGCCACTGTACTTGCAGCATCAGCTTGGTTCTCAGCAGTGTGGTGGAACATTGTGGAATAAGGAATTTTCTCTGCCTGACCTTTTGTCCAAGGCTCTCATTGTTTCCAGCCAGGCCTCCACCTTGCCAGTGACACTTGTCATGAAGAAGGTCTCATAAATATGGATGGCATCTTCGTTGAGGTTGTGATGCAGTTTAAGTAAAAAGAGATCTTTTGCTTCCTTTTGTGGGAAGAACTGTTAAGTTGCTTTGGAGAATTGGATTCATACAGCATTGGCCAAGGATGCTTCATGATATAATATATCATATACTGTATAGTGACAGTGTGTTTTTCCCCCTAGCTTATCCCTCTTGTATCATGTGCAAATCTGAGCAAAGTGGAGGAAAGGTAATAAAAGGCAACTTTTTGTTTTCCTATGCAGCTACTCGCTTTTACTGGAACACAAAACATCCATTTGGGCTTAAATAATGTGACACTTTTTGATGCAGTATCACTTTTATACATGGAGATTGTATTCTGGGATTTTGTATGACATGTCTTGATTGGTACATCTAAATGCCTCATTTAGCGATTATGTTGAGAGAATGATGAAGGTGGTTTTGAGGGCAGCAAGGCTATGAAAGAAAATACAAATATCTCAGATAATGTGGAACACAATAACTTCCCTTTAACCCAAGTACACTGTGTCCAAGCATCTAAGTGCACTATTAAATGTAAGTAAGTAAATGGGAAAATTGGTTTATAGGTTCAAAACAGTCTTGGAAACAAAAAAGGTCATTCTTTTGTAAGAAAAAAATCAAGAAAACCTTGCTATCCAACTTTTGATGCTTATCCAAGCCCTGGTCTCAGGGCAACAGCTAAGAGAGACCCTTGAAGCTCTGTCACCCCATATATTTCCTCCAGCTTCTCCAAAAGGACTTCAAGCTTCATTTGATACATTGGTAAAATTTTAATTTTAAATAGACTTGCAAAATGTACTGCATGGCAAAAAAAAACAAGTCACCACCTGGATTTAACCAAGCAAATAGGTACGAGCCTCCTATTGCAAATAATATTCAACACTTCTTGCTCTTCTCAAGGGCGGGACGTCTCCTCTCGGTCTCTGCTTTGCTTTTGCTTTGTCTTGTCTGTGAAACTGTCTGAGAGCCTCTCTTCTACAAAATCTTCCGAATCATAACTATGGACTTCAATTTGGTCAGTTGGTCCCTCAACACAACTGATAACATTTCTTCAAAAAGAAGACAGGCTGTAGGTGAACCGATTTGCCCTGTTGGCATGCACACAGCTGGATATCTCATCAACTTGGAAGACTTGATGACATGTCTATGTCTGCTGTCACCTGTGGATCTTAAGGACACATATTTAATTGGATTTATGATAACTGGTTCCTGCTTTTTGGGTTTGGCTGGTTCCTGGTCTATCAACACATAAGGAAGACGTCGGCAGCAAATCTGGACCTGGTCAGGCTGCCTGCCCTACATGTTGGCTTGGCTCATGTCTTGGAAACCCAGACTTTTGGCTGAATGGATTAGATCTCTTGGATTTTCTAAGGCACATTCCATTGGTGTGGTCATTTTAATTTGGACATTTCAGAAGTGAGTGGACTGACACAGACTGAAGGTAGATGTCATTATAAGTTCTACCTGTTCCCAAAACAATCGTGTTTATCTGACATTCGGCTCCCCGACTGGCCTTTATAGGCCGACTTATCTCAACACACCTGAGAAGTTTTGTAAACTTGAGGCTCTCAGCCACCTCCCAAACCTGCTACTGAGAAATTCCACTGACTTTTCAGAGGAGCACAGCTGAATAAACATTCTTTCATCATTTCAGGACTATTCGCCTCTGGCCATCCTCGGCAGCTCCCCCCCCATGAGTGTGCACAGATCTATGAGCTGGTTGCTCAACTGCCTTTGAGTCACCCCCGCCTTCTGCGTAACGTCGACGTCACTATGTGCTTGTGTGCAAGACTTTTTTCATTACCACATTTTTGACCCACAAACAGAGGTCAAAAATGTGTTAGGATTTTTTTTTGTCTCCAAACCCTATGTGTTATTTTTCACCACTTTTATTGTCTGTCCAACAGATCTCACTTGTAAATGAGTCTTCGAGGCTCAATGTGACTTATCTGTTTAAATAAAGGTTGAATGAAAAAAAAAAACCAGACTGAATCAGACTACAAACATGTCTTTAAGACATAAAAACCTGGATGACTTTTAATTTTCTGCCTTTAAACTCCGACAAGACTGAAGTTTTGCTATTTAGACCCAAGAATAGGAGTAAGGAATTAGGAATACATTTTTCAGTCTTTCGCCCTCCTTGGATGCCATTAATATGGCCTCCAGCTCTAATGTTAAAAATGTTGATGTTAATTTTGATCAGGACATGTCTTTTATCCCCCACATTAAAAATGTTACTAGTACAATCTTCTTCCACCTGGGTAATATCAATTAAAATGAGAAAAATCTCATCTAAAAATGATGCAGAAAAACTGGTTCATGTATTTGTTACGTCTAGGCTGAACTATTGCAAAGGTTTGTTATCTGGGTGTTCAAAAACTTTTTAAAAAGTCTACAGGTAATCCTGCTGCCAGAGCCTAAACTGTTGGTAGGTGATATATTTATCCAGTTTTAGCTTCTCTCCATTGGCTCCCTGTTAAATTCAGAATTAAATTCAAAATATTACTTCTAACCTACAAAGCTCTCAACAACCTAGCTCCATCTAATATTGTTGTTCCATATTTTCTTAACAGAACACTTTGCTCCCAGATTGCAGGTTTAATTGTGGTTCCTAGGGTTTCCAAAAGCATAATAGGAGGAAGACATTTCAGTTATCAGGCTTCTCTCTTGTGGAACCAACTTCCAGTTTCTGTCTGTAAGGCTGACACATTGTACAGTTTTAAGACTAGGCTTAAGGCTTTCCTGTTTGATAAACCCTATGTCAGCTTGTTTCCTGGTCTATTTCTTGTCATGTGCTGCTATAACCTTAGACTACTGGAGAACAAATTGACATTTCAACAAATGAGCAATTACAAATGTGTACAAATGAATAGTTTGCAGGGTAGCATGGTAGCACAACTGGTAGAGCTAATGCCTCTCAGCAAGCAGGTCCCCGGTTCAAATCCCAGTTCGGAAGCCTTTCTGGGTGGAGTTTGCATGTTTTCTCCATGCATGCATGCATTTTCTCTAGGTTCTCCGGTTTCCTCCCACAGACCAAAAACATGCATGTTAGGCTGATTGGTAACTCTAAATTGTACTAAGTGTGAGTGAGAGAGTGAATGGTTGTTTGTCTCTATGTGGTCCTGTGATGGACTTGCGACCTGTCCAGGGTGTACCCCGCCCCTCGCACAGTGATTGCTGGACATGGGCACCGGCGACCCTTGTGACCCAAAACGGAAAAAGCAGGTAAAAGATGATGGATGGATGAATAGTTTGCATGTGTAATTATTTTTTCCTTAATGTGTGATTTCTGTCCTTTGTCCTCCTAGAGAAAATCTGATGGCCTCCAGCACGGACCTGTCATTGTGTTTGTTTTCTCCTTCGTGTCCTCTGAAACCCAGCCAGTCAAAGCATATGACTGCTTGTCCTGAGCCTGGTTTTTCTTGAAATTTCTTCCTCATGGAGTTGTTCCTTTCCACATTTGCCTCTGTGCTTCCTTAGTATGGGAGATTGCGAAGAAGTGAAAACTCAAAGCAAACGGTTGGCTCCTTAGATAAATAATGTTGGCTGATTTTATATAAAAGTTAATATTTCTGTACCTTATATGACCATTGTCAGAGCTTGGTTCGCATTACCGGCAGGTTGCACTTTGTCACAATTCTTTTCATAACTTATATGGACAGAATTTCTAGGCACAGCCAAGGCTTTGATGGTATCTGTTTTGGTAGCCTTAAGATTGTGTCTCTGCTTTTTGCAGATTATGTGGTACTATTGGCTTTATCAGGTCATGATCTACAGCCGCCGCTGGAATGGTTCGCAGCAGATGAGTGTGAAGCAACCGGGATGAAGATCAGTGTCCAAATCTGATGGCATTTTCTTGAGCCATAAAAGGGTAGAGGGCCTTCTTCAGGTTGGGAGGAAAGTCCTGCCCCTAGTGGAGGAGTTTAAGTTTCTCGGGATCTTGTTCACGAATGAGGGAAAAATAGAGTAAGAGGTTGATAGGCAGATAGGTACGGTGTGCGCAGTGAAGTGGGCGCTGTACCAGTCTGTTGTGGTGAAGACAGAGCTGAGTCAAAAGATGAAGCTCTAAATTTATCAGCCTATATACAGTTCTACCCTCATCTATGGTCATGAGCTTTGGGTTGTGACTGAAAGAACGAGATCACGGATACAAGCGGCCAGTGCTGGGCAGCGCTAATCCAAAAATTAGTTCCGCTATTTCTAAAGCACTTATTAATTTATTTAGGTCCGCAATTTCAAAAGCGCTTATGTATTAGCAACGTTAGCGGACGTTAATGCTAATAAGCTAACGTGCTAATGGCGAACTACTTTTTTAAATCCAGCAGATTTGACCATTTCGTGAAACTCTCAAGCTCAGAAAAACTTGTGCTATAACGTCAGCTATGAAATATATTTTTTCTCAGCAAAGAAATAATTGTTTTTACCGTGTTTTCTTGGAAAGTCCTTAGCTTCTGTGGCTGTCGCGGACGCCATTTTGAACAGTGCTAATGGCGAACTACTTTTTTAAATCCAGCAGATTTGACCATTTCGTGAAACTCTCAAGCTCAGAAAAACTTGTGCTATAACGTCAGCTATGAAATATATTTTTTCTCAGCAAAGAAATAATTGTTTTTACCGTGTTTTCTTGGAAAGTCCTTAGCTTCTGTGGCTGCCGCGGACGCCATTTTGGACAGTGCTAATGGCGAACTACTTTTTTTAATCCAGACGCGTCGCGTAGGCCGCTGAGAAACATCCATAAGTTCACCCTCCATGTTAAAAACTCTTCGTCTGACTCTTCGAAAACAAGCAATAAGGCTGCAGAGTAACACACTGGCTGCTAACTGAGAGCGCTCTCTCTCAAGTAAAGAGACTGAGGGGACGCTTTTTTGTCACGGACCACATCCGGCGCTGACAGGATATGGTCTGTTAGCAGTCGTCCGGGCCCGTAAATAAGTTTTTTCGTTTTTACTGATAGATAATTAGTTATTAGCGGTACTGCATTTTAAATAAAAATAGCGCAAATCCGCTTATGAATTATAAAAGTTAGTCAATCCGCTGTAAAGCTAACAAATTGTTTAGGTCGGCTATAAGCGGATTAGCGCTTTAGCGCTCCCTAGCGGTCTGGCGCCCACCTTTGCAAGCGGCTGAAATGAGTTTTCTCAGCAGGGTGTCTTGGCTCTCGCTTAGAGGAAGGGTGAAAAGCTCGGTCATCTGGGAGGGACTCAAAGTAGAGCCGCTGCTTCTCCACGTCGAGAGGAGCCAGTTGAGGCGGCTCGGACATCTGGTTAGGAGGCCTCCTGAACGTCTCCCTGGTGAGATGTTCCGGACACACTGGAGTAACTATGTTTCTTGGCTGGCCTGGGAACGCTTTGGTATTCCCCTGGAGGAGCTGGCCCAAGTGTCAGTGGAGAGGGAAGTCTGGGCCTCCCTACTTAGGCTGCTTTCCCCACTACCAGGCTCCGGATAAGCAGAAGAAGATGGATGGATGGATGGATCTTTCTGTGCAGTGCCTTGAGATTAATTCTGTTGTGATTTGATGCTATATAAATAGACTCAATATAATATTGAATTGAGCTGAAATCATTGCAGAGCCTGTTGGATTTGAAAACCACACTTTACTTGCACCTGGACACTGTCCATCAAAATTATGCACAAAAACCAGGACATTGGACAATGCTTGTCTCATCCAGCATTTACTGGACTTGGGCCTAACTTATTTACCACCACCATTGCATACCAAGCTCTCAGTGCCGCAGAACTGGGATTGAATGTCTTTAATAAGGGAACTGAAACATCAAAGTACAAAGCATAAGTCTAGGTTGTGACGTTTTTCTCCGAGTCTACAAAACACATGAATACCTATTGAGCAAACTCCCATGTGCACTCAAACTATCTTTGTGAAAGTAAAGAGCAGGTCCAGTATTACATGACCAGGACTAAAGCCACATTGCTCCACGTGAGTTAGTGGGTTAACTTTTATATAGATAGTGGGTAGACTATGACGTGGTCCTGTTGGCATAGTGTTGTGATCTCCAGCTCTCACTGGAGCAGTTCGCAACTGAGTGTGAAGCAGCTGGGATGAGAATCAGCACCTCCAAGTCTGAGGCCATGGTCCTCAGAAGAGGGTGGATTGCTCTCTTTGGGTCGAGGGTGAGGTTCTGCCTCAAGTGGAGAAGTTCAAGTAGCTCAGTGAGGGAAGGATGGAGCGTGAGATTGACAGACGGATTGGTGCAGCATTTGTAGTATTGTGGACGCTGTGTCGGTCCATTATGGTGAAGAGGGAGCTGAGCTGTAAGGCAAAGTTCTCTGTTTACCAGTCTGTCTGCATTCCTAGCCTCACCTATGGACATGAACTCTGGGTAGTGACTGAAAGAATTAGATAATAGATACTGACGGTTGAAATGAATTTCCTCCACAGGGTAGCTGGACTCTCCCTTAGAGACAGGGTGAGAAGTTCAGTTATCCGGGAGAGGATCTGAGTAGAACTGCTGCTCCTCCACATCAAGAGGGCCAGTTGAGGTGGTTTGGGTATTTGGTAAGGATGCTTCCTGGATGCCTCCCTAGGGAAGTCCATGCTCAATAGTCCAGGTGTAAAATCCAACAATGTTCAGTCAGGTCATCTGGACAGTTTCTTTCTTTTTCTTTTCTTTTTTTGTTGTTATTGTGCTCAGACGTTTCGTCCTCCACCCCGAAGGCTTGCTTCATCAGTCTGAGGAAACACCAAACAAAAAAAATCAAAATCCTCTTGTTGCAGCCCTGTCTTTATTTTTGCTTCAGGAGTATATCAATGTGACTTAATAACAATTTCAAGCCACAATATTTAGTTTTGAATTAGTGACCAAAATAAGATATTTTGTCACCAACATCACAATATGTTTTATACTGTACAAAAGCCTTTACTACGTTGCATGTCTCACACACTTCCATCTCCTCCCTACCTGTCCTCCAGTAGCACATGGTACACATACACACACACAGACACACACACCATCATGTCATTCAGGGCGCTTTTACATGAAACCCGTTGGGGAAAACAGATGTCATTATTGGCAGAGAAAAAAAAAATCATTACTTTGACAGTTTTCCAAACACATGTCTTCCTGAGTGTGGAAGACAAATGACAGAATGCTGTCTCATCTTGCTGTGATCATCTGAACTATAAACTTAGTTCACATACAAACAAATCTAAGAGACTTTTATGGTGAATTTGTTTGTTTTAAGTTGCCTGAAACAAATGTGAAAAATGCCCTTCACGTGTATGGAAGCACAATTTGGCATTGATACCCAATGGGGGTAGTGGGAAAGGGCAAGAAAGCTAGAGAAAATAATGAAACATATACTGGGATGTGCAGGCTATGGTGGGAGCAGAGGATGCATTATTATCTGAAGCTCGCAAGAGTACCGAAAAGCCGCTGGATATATTCAACAAGAGAACTAAACTAACAAGCAAGATACACATGCACAGAAACAATACAGCTAGAATGTAGTAACTAAATTCCCATGTATCCAGGTAATATTTGACTCCTAATTAAATAACAGGAATAAGCTGATTGTAATATTATCATTAACTATGTTGGCTCAAAATGAGAGCTGAATAGCTGCATCAAAAATGACATTAAGCTATAAAATTATCAAATATAAAACATACAAATTATAAAATAAGTATTTCACAATTTCATATATAATTTATTAAAAGCATTTGTGTTCAGCCTAGTTGTCAACTTAGCATCAAACACATTGTAACTCAGTCATTCAACATCTACTGTACGTAAAATATTTTTTACACTATGTGTTAGAAGGGTGGCGCAATGTCTCAGCTGGTAGAGCTGTTGCCTCTCAGCGAGAAGGTCGCCAGTTCAAATCCCGGCCAGGGGTCTTTCTGGGTGGGGTTTGCATGTTCTCTCTATGCATGCGTGTATTTCGTTTTCCTCCCACAGACCAAAAGCACTTTGAGATTTTCATTAATGAAAAGTGCGTTATAAATTGAATTCATTATTATTATTATTAAAAACATTCATGTTAGGCTGATTTATAACTCTAAATTGTCTCTAGGTGTGAGTGAGAAAGTGAATGGCTGTTTGTCTTAGTGTCCCTGTGATGGACTGGAGACATGTCCAGAATGTCCCCCGCCTCTCGCACAGTGACTGCTGGATATGGGCAACAGAGAACCCCATGACCCAAAAAGGAAGAAGTGGGTAAAGATAAGGGATGGATGGATAAATAGAAAGCAAACATTGTATGGTAACAAAACTCTAGACTACATCTAATTGTTAGATAACATTAGCATAGTTAATTAACATTGTTAGTTGAAAACAACTCATTGACTATTAATTTTTCAAACCAAATACTAAACTATCCAGTGAATACTAAAGAACCACAACATGATATGTAAGGAAATGATTTGTAACAGTAGCTTGACATGTTAGCATGCTATTGTCAATATATAGCATGGATCATGGAGCAACACTGAGGCTGAGAGAGGAAAATAGATAGTTTAACTTTGTCTTTTTCATTTAATTGAAGATGAAGGTGCTTTCAGCAAAGTTTTGCTGCAAACAACTGAATCACTCCCAAAAATGTGACAAGCAGTGTTTAAAACTATGTTAACTTAGAAATAATCAGTGTAAAGTTTTCGAAAGTGCTTTGTATTGTCTGCATTGTATGTTATCATACATTGACAAAATCTGTGCACTGCTTATGACCAAACACACATAGGGTACACCCAAGTGTACGGAAGCTCAGAGGTGACAGGGCTTTCTCTGTTGCAGGTCCAAGACTGTGGAATGAGTTGCCAATGAGTGTCAGTGTCTCAATTCATTTAAGTCTTGAAAACCCACTTCTATTCTCTCGCCTTTAACACAATGTGATTTGTTTTGATCCTCTCTGTAATGTACATTGTTTGCCATTTTAGTTAGTTTCTGTTGCTATTTCTATCTATATTTTATTTTTTGTTTTCCTGTCTGCTTTGCTTGTTTGTTTCTGTTGCACAGCACTTTGGTTGGCCTTGTGTCTGTTTAAGTGCTCTATAAATAAAGTGGTATGGTAAGGTAAGTGGAGCAGCAGGCATACCGGTAGGTTTAAGCACCAAGGAAACAGTTGAGGATTAAGTATCTTGCTCACGGATACTACAACATAAGAGTATGCAGGGGAGTTTAACTTGCAATTTTCCTATCCCAAACCACTGCCCAAGCACACTACTGTGGCGCATTACCACAAGTTTTCATCCATAAATGATAAAATAGCATTCAATATGTATGCCTACATTTGAGATGTTGCAGGGAATTTAAGACCGCATATATTTTTACCCTGAATTCTTAAGTTGGAGATGCAGCATGCAAAAATAAATTTTAATTGCATTCATATTGCAAAACGAAGGGTTTCAACAATGTAAAAATAGTATGGGGTGTCGTTTGTAAAGTTACACAGCCAAAAATTAACAGCAATATTTTGGTTGGGCCTCTTCCCTGTCTGTTTTTAAATCTCTTCTAAAAACCCATCTCTTCTCCCTGGCCTATGACACCATCTGAGATGTTGACTTTTAATCATTTTATTCGCTTGTATTATCTGCTTGTATGATTGATCAACTTTTATGATGTGACTCTTAATTATTTTAATCATTTTTATTACCTGATTGTGATTGTTTTGTTGTGTGTACAGCACTTTGGTCCTGTAGGTGTTTAAAGGGCTCTATACATAAAGCTGGTATGGTATGGTATGGTATGGTATGGTATGGCATGGTATGGTATGGTATGGTTTATTTAGCTTTTAATAAGAAAAAATATATACATTTTTTTCAAAGTCATATTTTCACCATGTTTTTTTCATTCATTCAACCTTTATTTAAACAGATAATTCACATTAAATCTTGAAGATTCATTTACAAGTGAGACCTGTTGGACAGACAATAAAATGTGTTGAGATAAGACGGCCTGTCCAGGTCAGTCAGGGAGCCGAATGTCAGATAAACACAATTGTTTTGGGGACAGGCAGAACTTTAATGACATCTACCTTCAGCCTATGTCGGTCCACTCACTTCCGAAATGTCCATATTAAAATAACCATATCAATGGAACATGCCTTAGAAAATCCCCGAGATCTAATCCATTCAGCCAAATGTCTGGGTTCTCGATATATGAACCAAACCATCAGTGGTGGGCAACGCTAATTAAAAAATTAGTTCCACAATTTCTAAAACGCTTATTAATTTTTTTAGGTCCACAATTTCAAAAGCACAAATGTCTTATGAAAATTAGGGGAAGCTAATCTAATCCGCTATTTATATATTATATATATATATATATATATATATATATATATATATATATATATATATATATATATATATATATATATATATATATATATATATATATATATATATATATATATATATATATATATATATATATATATATATATATATATATATATATATATATATATATATATATATATATATATATATATATATATATATATATATATATATATATATATATATATATTTATATATAGCCGGCAGCGTTATCAATATTTGCACTACACTGCCAACTGAAAAGTAACAAAAATGATCCTAAAAGGATGAAATTACAAAAATCAAAGGATTTATTTAATACTTTACGTACATATATTCTATTCGGCCACGAAATTAACAAAAAATAGAATGATCTTTTAATCCCTAAAACCACTTTTAAATCTCAAATACACGGGTGTGTCGCCACCGCATTTATACATAAAAGTAACCCAAATACATAAAACTAACGACTCACCGTCGAATGGTCGACACAAAACACACAATAAAATCCTCCGGCCACGTTAATTTGGCTTGAAACAGCGGGGTTCTCTGCGGATTTATCCATTAGTAACCCAGCACAACCAACCAGCTGGACACAGAGTTAGCGTCTATAGGTAGTCAACAGATTTAATGAAAAGTAACTAAAATACATAAAAATAACGACTCACCGTCAAATGGTCGACACAAAACACACAATAAAATCCTCCGGCCGCGTTAATTTGGCTTGAAACAGCGGGGTTCTCTGCGGATTTATGAAGAGACCGAGCGCAGCCAGCTAGCCACAGAATTAGCCCCTGAGTTCACCTCTGACCCGGAAGATGTCAAGATGGAATAGTCCATTTTTAGTAGGGGGATAAAGAAATCGACCGTTTTTTTATTGCGTATTTAATGATCGTTTTCATCGTAACTATAATTATTTTTATGTTAAATGTACATTAACAAGCAGGATCAATGTTAGGGATGTAGGTGACTGGCCGGGGCGCGGCGGGGCCGGGGCCCCATGCTGATGGGATCCCCAGGCAACGGCATAATTTGCCTACATGGTAGATCCGAGTCTGTTCTCCCCTCTGCTCCCTCCCCCCTCCTCTCTGCTCTTTACGGTGGGGAAAAAGGTAAAACAAGCAGCATAAGAGCTTGTAAATAAGTTTATTGGTTTTTACTGATAGATAATTAGTTATTAGCGGTACTGCATTTTAAATAAAAATAGCACAAATCCGCTTATGAATTATAAAAGTTAGTCAATCCACAAAAACGCTGACAAAAAGTTTAGGTCCACTGTAAGCGGATTAGCGCTTTAGCGCTATCTAGCGTTCATTTGCCCAACACTGCAAGCCATCATGTAGGGCAGGCAGCCTGACCAGGTCCAGATTTTGCTGTTGACGTCTTCCATGTTTGTTGATAGACCAGGAACCAGCCGAATCCAAAATGTAGTAACCAGTTATCATACATCCAAGTAAATATGTGTCCTTAAGATCCACAGATGACAGCAGAGATAGACACGTCATCAAGTCTTCCAAGTCGATGAGATATCCAGATGTGTGCATGCCAACAGGGCAAATCGGCTCGCCTACAGCCTGGCTTCTCTTTAAAGAAATTTTATCAGTTGTGTTGAGGGACCAACTGACCAAATTGAAGTTCATAGTTATGATTCAGAAGATTTTGTAGAAAGAGAGGCTCTCAGACAGTTTCACAGACAAGACAAATCAAAAGCAAAGCGGAGACCGAGAGGAGACGTCCGCCCTTTAGAAGAGCAAGTGTTGAAGTGTTAAGCAAATGTTATTCATACATTTGTAAATGTCATAGTTTCAAAATAAACATGTAATGTCTAAGCTAAACATTTAATTCCTAAACTAAATATTTAATTTGCTAACTAAATATATTTGGACCTAAATATTTATTTTCCAAGCTAAACATTTAATTTCCAAAATAAATATAGTTTGCTAACTGAATATTTACATCAGACCTAAACATTTAACTTAGTTTGTAAATTAAATATTTAGCTTGGACATAAACATTTAGTTTGTAAACTAAATATTTAGTGTGTAGCTAATTATTTAGCTTGCTAACTAAATATTTAACTTGCAAGTTAAATATTTAATTTGGAAACTAAATATTTAGCTTGTAATTTAATTAATTAATTAATTAGTAGTTTGGAACTTTGACATTTATAAATGTATGAATAACATTGTGAAAATATGACATTGAAAAAAAACTTTTTTCTTATGAAATACTAAATAAAGCAAAATATTGCTGTTTATTTTTGACTGTGTAACTTTACAAATGGCACACCATAAAATATTACGTCAAACACAGGTTAATAAAGTTACAGAACAACAGTGTTCTATTTGATGTTTTATTTATTTATTTTTGATTTAATAAATGTACCAGCATAGGGGCTTTTTTCAGGTGAGAGGGAAAGTGAAAATGTTGCAAACTTTCAATCTAATAATGTGGCAGATGAACAAACAGGGAAAGTGAGCTCAGCAACCCCAAACCTGATGGGATGTGAAACAATTCAACTCCTATTCTTAACATAAATCAGCCTTTAGTCATAAACCAATGATTCAGCCTTTTTCCCCCACATTACAACACAATTAAATGCAAATTTGAGTCAATACCATTAAAAACAACATAAAGATAGGAGCCACTTTCAACTTTTAAACATATTCATTACAAATAATAATAAAAATGGATGCTCACAAACATAACTTGTTTTTAAAATGCAATATACCATAGTCACGATCAACCAAAAGTACATCAAATTAAATGTAGCACAAAAAATAGAAGTAAAAATGAGAAAGTAATACTTCCATTATACGTAGATTGATTCCAATAGGCATCGCTACACAGTGACTACTGATGTTGTCACTTTGAGCACATGTTCCTAAATGGGTATGAAATGATTAATCCTCACATTACTATTTTCATAATTTATCACTATAAAGAAAACCTTATTTTATCATTCATGGATATTGACACTGCTGGGACGTTTTGGGCTAATGCTTTTAATCATGCAGCCTGCACTCTCTCCTCTTTGTTCATGAATGAATTTTCTCTTGCTCTGTCTTATCCTATAATTCTATTCAGTTTGTTTGTGAGAAATCCCTTTGGAGCACAGAAAATTCACCTTATATCCTCAAAATTGCATTTTTGTCACAACCAAAAAAAAAACACAATTTCTAAATAAATAATCAAAAGGCAATTGAATATCATTGCTAGATTTTAGTATAAACTTAATTATCCTAAACAGCAGAATAAATCTAAAATTTCAAATGTATTTGTTGTTGTTTTTCATAATTAAATTGCTCATATACATTTTTCAATTTAAAAACCAGGAAGTCAAATCTCTGTATAAACTCATGAAACCAAACTGAGATAAATCATGCATTCTAATAATAGTTTTATAAACCGGTAAATTTCCTCCAAACCAAAATCTCAAAACATTCTTTTTTGCATTTTTAACATTATTATTACTGAGAAGCTAATTTTCATGACTTAATTCAT
>JBBPBX010006821.1:7184-17426 GCA_038048925.1 Garcialebias charrua
TCTGTCTGTCTGTCTGTCTGTCTGTCTGTCTGTCTGTCTGTCTGTCTGTCTGTCTGTCTGTCTCTCTGTCTGTCTGTCTGTCTGTCTGTCTGTCTGTCTCTGTCTGTCTGTCTGTCTGTCTGTCTGTCTGTCTCTCTGTCTGTCTGTCTGTCTGTCTGTCTCGGTCCGTCTGTCGGTCTCACTGTCAGTTGGTCTGTCCGTCCATGTGTCTGTCCATCTGTCTATCTATGGTATCTATCTGTCTGTCTGTCAGTCTGTCTGTCTATCTACTGTATCTATCCATCTGTCTGTCTGTCTATCTACTGTATCTATCCGTCTGTCTGTCTGTCTATCTACTGTATCTATCTGTCTGTCTGTCTGTTTGGCCTGGATGAAGACTTTTGCCGTTTTCTTCAAGCTTGACACCCTATGGCTGATGTCACAGATGATAAGGTACTAATTCCTAATAACTATTTGATAAGAATCACTTTAAAAGACTTGGTTTTGCCTTCAAAGCACTTGAAACACAAGCTTGCAAGGCTCGCAGTGATTGTGTTTGTCGCGCACCTCGCCCATCGAAAGGCACCGGGCAGGACTTGTCTCTTCTGTGGAAGGAGATCTTGATGTCAGCTCGTCCTTGATACAGCTCTCTGAACCTTAAAGGTGACACATCGCTCCAGTACTTGAAGGCACTCTGGATGGCCTGACGGGTTTTTCCCTGACCCAGGTCAGGTGTGTAGTTGTAGATGCGGTACGTCAGCATCTTCTTCCGCCAGTAGCCTGTCCGGTGACAGCCGGAGTTATATTTACAGCACACTGTTGGGTGATTATGGGTTGTGTAACAAAGCTACCCACCCATGACTCGATATTTGAGAAGCTGGTTGTTGAAAGAATCTTCCAGACCGCAGCGAGGTTTGTTCATCATCATCAGAGTCGCTGAATCCAGTTTCCCTGACATCTGGATGTTGGCTGCTCGCTGAAAAATACTGATTTACAGAAAATTAACTGTCTGACTCGAATGAATCAGAAGAAACAAATAAATGAGTTCAAAGTGGCCACCTCAGTGCGTCTGTGAATGTCTCCGGTGGATGGTTGAGACCTTGTCCATCCAGTGAGACGTGCAGGTAGCCGTAGTTCTTTAGATATGCCTAAAGTGAAAGCAACGATGAGCACCGACATGATGATGTCAGTAACATCTGAAAATGACACTTTTTCATTTATTTATCAGAATCAGATTCAGCCTCTATTATCATTGCACAGAAACACAACAACATTTCATTTCAGTACAGCCCGTCCAAAGAAACACAAACAACCAAAATGCTGGTGAAGATTCTCAGTCGTCCAGGACATGTGTAAACAGAAAAAGACTAACAGACAAAAAAACATTGTCATTCCTTATGTTGCTGGAGTCTCAGAGAATTTCAGAAGGATTTTCAACAAACACAACATCCCAGTACACTTCCAACCCAGCAGGACTCTCAGACAGAGGCTGGTGCATCCGAAGGACAAAACCCCCACACACAAACAGAGTGGTGTGGTGTACGCAGTCCAGTGCGGCGAGGACTGCCCAGACCGCTACATTGGAGAAACTAAGCAACCCATCCACTAGGGCTGGATGATATGGCCAAAATATTTATCACAATATAGTTCTTAATTTCGGTCGATAACGATATAATTCGATATCGATATAAACAATATAAAAGCCTAAAAAAAACTATAAACTATACAAATAAATTAATGTTCACCTTGTATTTGTATTTAGCCTCCAAAAAGATGGAAATCACCATCAAATAAACATAAACTTCTCAACCCAATAATTCTCAGTCGGGTCATCTGGACAGTTTATTTTTTATAGAAACGTTTCACCCTCCATCCTCCATCCAATTTCTATAAAAAGAAACTGTCCAGATGACCCGACTGAAAATTATTGGATTTGGTACGTGGATTATTGAGCATGAACTTTCTTGCCATAAAATTCTCAACTGTGTCAATATTAATAGTTTTAACTTTAAACATCTTTAAAATTTACAGCATTGAAATTCATAGTTAATTAAATAAAACTTTTGGGTGTTGTTATTTATAAGAAGCTGACATAGAAATCTCATGGAAATTACTTAAGAATAAAAATAACAAAATCAATTGCATTACTGTATAAAGTAAAATAGTTTTTGAATGACAAAGTTTTGAATATATTGTATAATGTAATGATTGTTCCATATTTAATCTGTTGTATTGAAGTTTGGGGAAAAGCATGTAAAACTATTACAAACCCTGTTTTTATTTTATTAAAAAAAGAGCTATAAGAATTATTAGTAGGAAGTGCTATGGTCACCCAACAAATATTTCATCAGTTTAAATTATTAAAATTTTATGATTTGGTTGAACATAGTATTTTACAAGTCATGTATAAAACAAAAAAAATTACCCCCCAAATATTCAATTAAAATTTGTTTAAAGTTATTAAACCCCCCCCTCCCTGGGCTGCCACCTTACCGTGGTGGAGGGGTTTGAGTGTCCCAATGATCCTAGGAGCTATGCTGTCAGGGGCTTTATGCCCCTAGTAGGGTCACCCAAGGCAGACAGGTCCTAGGTCTGTCTGTCTGTCTGTCTGTCTGTCTGTCTGTCTGTCTGTCTGTCTGTCTGGTTTGTCTGTCTGGTAATGGCAGTCGACCCCTGATCGGAAGGTTGGAGGTTCGAATCCCGCATCCGCCCACCATGTGTTGTGTGTCCCTGGGCAAGACACTTAACCCCGAGTTGCTCCCGGTAGGTCTGGATGGCGCCTTGCAAGGCAGGCTACCACTACCGGTGTATGAATGTCTGAATGAATGGGTGGATGGCTGGTATTGTAAAGCGCTTTGGGGCTCCTCACAGGGGGCTGGAAAGCGCTATATAAATAAGCTCCATTTACCATTTACCATTTACCATTTAGGTGAGGGACGAGACAAAGCGCAGCCCACAAGACCCCTTATGATGAGTAATATAAATGGAAACAATGTTCCCTCGCCCGGACGCGGGTCACCGGGGCCCCACTCTGGAGCCAGGCCCGGAGGAGGGGCACGTTGGCGAGCGCCTGGTGGCCGGGCTTTCACCCATGGAGCTCGGCCGGGCACAGCCCGAAGAGGAGACGTGGGTCCCCCTTCCCATAGGCTCACCACCTGTGGGAGGGGCCAAAGGGGTCGGGTGCATTGTGGAATGGGTGGTGGCCGAGGGCGGGGACCCTGGCGGTCTGATCCTCGGCTACAGAAGCTGGCCATTGGGACATGGAATGTCACCTCTCTGGTGGGGAAGGAGCCTGAGCTAGTGTGTGAGGTTGAGAGGTTCCGGCTAGAAATAGTCGGACTCACCTCAACGCATGGCTCTGGCTCTGGAACCAGTTTCCTTGAGAGGGGTTGGACACTCTTCCACTCTGGAGTTGCCCCTGGTGAGAGGCGCCGAGCAGGAGTGGGCATACTTGTTGCCCCCCATCTCGGTGCCTGTACGTTGGGGTTCACCCCGGTGAACGAGAGGGTAGCCTCCCTTCGCCTACGTGTGGGGGGACGGGCTCTGACTGTTGTTTGTGCCTATGCGCCGAACGGCAGCGCAGATTACCCACCCTTTTTGGAGTCCTTGGAGGGGGTATTGGAGGGTGCGCCTCCTGGGGACTCCCTTGTTCTGCTGGGGGACTTCAACGCTCACGTGGGCAATGACAGTGAGACCTGGAGGGGTGTGGTTGGGAGGAACGGCCCCCCTGATCTGAACCCGAGTGGTGTTCTGTTGTTGGACTTCTGTGCTCGTCATGGATTGTCCATAACGAACACCATGTTCAGGCATAAGGGTGTCCATATGTGCTCTTGGCACCAGGACACCCTAGGTCGTAGTTCAATGATCGACTTTGTTGTCGTCTCATCTGATCTGCGGCCGCATGTCCTGGACACTCGGGTGAAGAGAGGGGCGGAGCTGTCAACTGACCACTACCTGGTGGTGAGTTGGCTCCGATGGTGGGGGAGGATGCCGGTCAGACCTGGCAGACCCAAACGTATTGTGAGGGTCTGCTGGGAACGTCTGGCAGAGTCTCCCGTAAGACGGAGCTTTAACTCCCACCTCCGGGAGAGCTTTGAACACGTTCCGAGGGAGGCGGGGGACATTGAGCCCGAGTGGGCCATGTTTCGCGCCTCTATTGTCGAGGCAGCTTATCGGAGTTGTGGCCGCAAGGTTGTTGGTGCCTGTCGTGGTGGCAACCCTCGAACCCGGTGGTGGACACCGGCGGTGAGGGATGCTGTCAAGCTGAAGAAGGAGTCCTATTGGGCCTTTTTGGCCTGTGGGACCCCGGAAGCAGCAGATAGGTACCGGCAGTCCAAGCGGCATGCGGCTCGGGTGGTTGCTGAGGCAAAAACTCGGGCGTGGGAGGAGTTCGGAGAGGCCATGGAGAATGACTTCCGTACGGCTTCGAGGCGATTCTGGTCCACCATCCGGCGTCTCAGGGGGGGAAAGCGGTACGCGACCAACACCATTTATGGTGGGGATGGCGTGCTGTTGACCTCAACTCGGGATGTTGTGAGTCGGTGGGCGGAATACTTCGAAGACCTCCTCAATCCTACTGGCACGTCTTCCACTGAGGAAGCGGAGCCTGGGGACTTTGGATCGGGCTCTCCAATCTCTGGTGCGGAGGTCGCCGAGGTGGTTAAAAAGCTCCGCGGTGGCAAGGCTCCGGGGGTGGATGAGATTCGTCCTGAGTTCCTTAGGGCTCTGGATGTTGTGGGGTTGTGTTGGCTTACGCGACTCTGCAATATCGCGTGGACATCGGGGGCAGTTCCCTTGGATTGGCAGACTGGGGTGGTGGTTCCCCTATTCAAAAAGGGGGACCGTAGGGTGTGTTCCAACTATAGAGGGATCACACTCTTAAGCCTCCCTGGTAAGGTCTATTCAGGGGTTCTGGAGAGGAGGGTCCGTCGGATAGTCGAACCTCGGATTCAGGAGGAGCAGTGTGGTTTTCGTCCTGGTCGTGGAACACTAGACCAGCTCTACACCCTCAACAGGGTCCTGGAGGGTGCGTGGGAGTTTGCCCAACCAGTTTACATGTGCTTTGTAGACTTGGAAAAGGCATTCGACCGCGTCCCTCGGGGGGTTCTGTGGCGGGTACTCCGGGAGTATGGGGTACCAGGCCCATTGATATGGGCTGTTAGGTCCCTGTACGACCGGTGTCAGAGCTTGGTCCGCATTGCCGGCAGTAAGTCAGGCTCGTTTCCGGTGAGAGTTGGACTCCGCCAAGGTTGCCCTTTGTCACCGATTCTGTTTATAACTTTTATGGACAGAATTTCTAGGCGCAGCCAAGGTGTTGAGAGGATCCGTTTTGGTGGCCTTAGAATCGCTTCTCTGTTTTTTGCAGATGATGTGGTCCTATTGGCTTCATCAGCTCGTGATCTACAGCTTTCACTGGAGCGGTTTGCAGCTGAATGCGATGCGGCCGGGATGAGGATCAGTTCCTCCAAATCCGAGGCCATGGTCTTGAGCCGGAAAAGGGTAGCGTGCCCTCTCCGGGTCGGGGAGGAGGTCCTGCCCCAAGTGGAGGAGTTTAAGTATCTCGGGATCTTGTTCACGAATGAGGGAAAACTGGAGCGTGAGATCGATAGGCGGATAGGTGCAGCGTCCGCAGTGAAGCGGGCGCTGTACCGGTCTGTCGTGGTGAAGAGAGAGCTGAGTCAAAAGGCAAAGCTCTCAATTTACCGATCGATCTACGTTCCCACCCTCATCTATGGTCATGAGCTTTGGGTTATGACCGAAAGAACAAGATCTCGGATACAAGCGGCTGAAATGAGTTTTCTCCGCAGGGTGGCTGGACTCTCCCTTAGAGATAGGGTGAGAAGCTCAGTCATCCGGGAGGGACTCGGAGTAGAGCCGCTGCTTCTCCACATCGAGAGGAGCCAGTTGAGGTGGCTCGGGCATCTGGTTAGGATGCCTCCTGGACGCCTCCCTGGTGAGGTGTTCCGGGCATGTCCCACCGGGAGGAGACCCAGAGGAAGACCCAGGACACGCTGGAGGGACTATGTTTCTCGGCTGGCCTGGGAACGCCTTGGGATTCCCCCAGAGGAGCTGCTCCAAGTGGCTGGGGAGAGGGAAGTCTGGGCCTCCCTACTTAGGCTGCTACCCCCGCGACCCGACCCCGGATAAGCGGAAAGAAAATGGATGGATGGATGGATGGTTATTAAACCCTGAAGGGAATGTAAATGTTTGTAAAAACTTCATTTAGGACTAGTTTGAAGGAGCTGAGTTGTAAATCAGGAAACAGGATTGTGTTGACTTGATATCACCATAAACATTTCTAAAACTATTTATATGTTTTAAAAGATGATTAAATCAAAGTTGTTGGGAAGGTGTGGTGCAGGTGAAGTGAAGGTTGTTTGTTTGTAGTTATTTTGTATTTTTTAAACAAGGGGCAGATATAACACTATTTTCGTCTTTCTGCACATTTTCATTCAGTGTTTTTTTTTCTTCTGATGAATTTGTTTTATTTTGAATAAAAAAACATGCAACGCTGCTGGGGCTGTTTGTTTACGTCGTAGTTTCAGGGAAACGTTAGCTCAAACTTTATTGTTCATCTTCTGACTCTCATCATATTCTATCAAGTGGAAACTCTTCAGATTAAACAAGTTAGATGTTCCCACCGCTAGTTAGAACGACTCCGTCACGTTTTGCAAAATAAAGAAACCGAGTAAGACTCGCTGCAGAAGAAACCTGCAGTTTAACAAAACCGAACTACGTCCACACCGACGAATTAGTCTTTCCTCTCATCAGTGATGTCGTCTGCTTTCTCTTCGCTTGTGAAACTTTGTTCAGTCACATTCTGACGGTCATGAGCACTCGTTTGACTCGTTTTGAAGCGAAAACTTAACGCGCTTTGGAGACTAGCTTAGCTTTTAGCCTGCTACCGCTAACGCCTGCTGCTGGAGTGAGCGCTGCGTAACAACGACGTCACCACGCACGTTTTGTGTCACAGCTTTTTCTGTCCGGGCGGGTTGTTGAAGCAGCCGCTCCAACCCGAACAGAAACAGAAAAACGTCAGTGAAACGTTGTAAAATCCTATCGAAATATCGAAAATATGCTTAAACTTCATATCATCGTTATTGAATAAAAGTATATTGCGATATTTATCGTTATTGAATTATTGTCCAGCACTACCATCCACAGAAGAATGTCCCAACACAGGAGAGCAACCTCCTCTGGACAAAACTCAGCTGTTCACCTCCACTTCACGGACAAGGGTCACTCTTTTGATGACCAAAATGTGCAAATTTTGGACAGAGAGCACAGATGGTTTGAGAGGGGTGTGAAGGAAGCTGTTTATGTTAAGAGAGAAAAACCTTCTCTTAACAGAGGAGGAGGTCTGAGATTTCAACTTTCCAAGACTTACAACTCAGTTTTGGGGTTGATTCCCAGACGTTTTACACCGGATGGGAGCAGAGGTGTCTTGTCTGTGAACTAGACTAACAAAGTTGTTTGAGAAACCTCTGTTGTTGGTTTGTGAGGTGTTTTTCGTCAATCTACATACAGTTGTGTGTTTTCTGCCAGAGACTTCAAGGGAACCCCCTACTGTTAAGGTGTGATCTGTCAATTTACATGTATGTGTTACCTCAGCTTGCAATTTACATATGATGGTGCGTGATTTCTTTAGACTGTTATAACTCCACACGCTCACATTTTGGTTTCAGTGAATTGAAAAAGCCCCCTGGATAGGGGTCGAAACGTCTTTTGCAACAAATAAAGTCCAGTTGATCTTGTATTGAACGCCTTTTTGATTACAAAAAACATCATGGGTAGATGGGTGCCTGATGCCGGGTACCAACCGAACGCGTTTCGGCCAGCGGAAGCGGCCGGTTTGCATTGAAAGTCTATGTGGAGACACGTCGAGACACGGCGAATCGTGAAGCGGCGCGTTTTGAGTGTTTGAAGCGGCGCTTCAGCACGCGGCAGTTCCTTTCCGCGCACGCGAAGCAACCTACGCGTCGAGCAGCGTCGAGCAGCGTCGAGCAGCGTCGAGCAGCGTCGAGCAGCGTCGAGCCGCCAAAGATCGACAAAGTTGATATCTTGCTGCTCGATACGTCGCAGCAACCAATCGGGAGAGGCTCTGCTATGTGATGACGCAACGACAACAGGACTTTTTTTGGACTTTTTAAACTCACCCCATCGAGCCTCCATGAATGAACCAGCCTCCTGTAAGAAACTTGGCAGTTGCTACTGTCCGCTCGAGCGTACAATCACCCCAAACATAAAAAAAAAAAGTTTTAATCTCAACAAAGACTTTTGGAGCTGCAGTTCGGCTCGTAGAATGGTAAATGGTAAATGGAGCTTATTTATATAGCGCTTTCTAGCCCCCTGTGAGGAGCCCCAAAGCGCTTTACAATACCAACCATCCACCCATTCATACACGCATTCATACACCGGTAGCGGCAGACTGCCATGCAAGGCGCCTTTCCAGTCCTACCGGGAGCAACTCGGGATTAAGTGTCTTGCCCAGGGACACAACGACACATGGTGTGGGGAACCGGGATTCGAACCTCCAACCTTCCGATCAGGGGACAACTGCCATTACCACTACGCCACAGCCGCCCTCTCAAGAAAACCCTCTCAAGTAGGAACGAGGCTCATGTGCTGCTGATTTTATCTGCCAGCAGCATGAAACAAACAACCCGACCGGGAAAATGAGCCAGACCCCCTCCTCTGCCTCCCCCCAGTGTGCGTCATCAGACGCATCTTCAGTGGCTTTGTGTGAACGTGACAAGTGGCCAAAAGGGGGCGGCAGGAGCATTTTGACGGAACAGGTCGGTACCCGGCATTAGGCTGCAGCCTCATGAGAATGGCTGCCTTTTTTGTTAGATAAGGACAAAAGAAACACAAGGAAAGGGGAGATAAAAATCCTTCATATCTCACACTGTGTCTTGTTAAGGACACAGTGTATTGCATAGAAACCTCAGCACAAAAAAGCAACATACAGATGACATGAGACATATGCATGTGGAGTGGGTGAGGGTGAAGTGTGTGTGTGAGGGGGGGGGGGGGCTCCCCAGGCTGCCCAAGAGAGTGTTGCAGCCACCTGGCACCTCGTGCCTAACCTAGGTTACCGCACCGTGGGGGGCAAAACAACGGAGGCCAGGAGTATGTTTATAGCTGTTCGAGTGAGTGTATGCGTGTGCGTTTGTAAGTATGTCCGTGAACACTGTTCCAGATAGTCCCGCACCCCCCGCAATAGTCCATGAAAATGATAGTGCAATGTTTATCAGTCGGCCTCGGTAGAGCTCTGGCACAGGTCCACAGATGTCCTTGGGGAAGGGAACGGGTAGTGGTCAGGCCGACTGTTTAATTTCCATCTGCCTTTACAGTCACACTGGTACATTTCAATGGTGACTCCTGACAGCCAAATTTGTGGTCAGTTCCACCGAGCATAGGCGTAATTTACACGGGGGATGGGGGGGTTATAACACCCCCAATAATTTGATCCAGTCAATATAACCCCCCCAATAAAATGACATTTCATCATTATCGGTCTTTTGCAGACACGTGACATTTTGCACTCCCGGTCGCCATATTGGGTGGAGACCGGTTCATTTAAACAGAGGAAGACCATGCCTTAGCTGCTACCTCGTAAGGATCAATGTTGTTAATTGAAGCTAACTTCACCATGTAACGTTCTCTGGCTTCAAGGTTGAGTTTCTCTCTATAAGGCTTCTGCTCATTTTTATATTTAGTTTGCATTTTGCTGATGTTATTGTTCTGTATCGCACTGTGTTTAACATGGACTTCCTCTGTTTAAATGAACCGGTATCCACCCAACATGACGACCGGAAGTGCAAAAAGACACAAGCCGTGACGTCACGTGCAAAAGACCGATACATATCTTACATCAATAATTGATTTTCTTTATTCATTTAAATTTTTTAGTAAAATTGCTGCTTGTTTTTAAGCAAACTCCCTGAGGACTGACCCCCTCCCCTGCAAAAAAACTTGGTATCACCCATCCCACCGGCTACAGGGAGTTCCATTGTAAGAATGGAATGCGGAAGTCACGTGGGTCACGGAGCTGCTCCATGTTTCAAACAGCAGCTAACAGCAGTGGTTCTACCATTGAACGTAGTTAATTCTTGATGTTTCAGACATGTTTTCTCCGGTAAGTTGATGTAAATACAATATTTTTTGCCATTGTGAAGCGTTAGCTGACTGTTCTGTACCAGTTTATAAACATTAATACTTCATGTTATCAATTTTTGTTATAAAACATGTTAAATTACTAGT